>JASKGM010070910.1:0-10942 GCA_034509205.1 Ceratonia siliqua
AGGTTGAAAAATGTGTAGCCCTCAATTGAAATCTTCTAGAACCTTAATCATAGTGACTAGGTTCCCTTGAATCTGAGCTAGGCTTATGCCGGGCCTCCATGTATTTGCCATCTCACCAACTTGTTGAATCAGCCCATTTAAAGTATCTTTAAATCTCTTGGCTCTAAATCTTGTGATTAGCCCACTTGGCAAGCTTAATGGATCACGTGAATGCTGCCCTTGAGTTCCTCCAAGCCCATGATTGAATTCCTCCTCTTGCATGCTTGATTGAGCAACATTTTGTGCATCAAGGTTTATCCTCTCACATTGTCCTAATCACTTGGCTTTGGGTGGAGGTTTATACTCCCACATTGTCCTAGCCTCTATAGATTTTGTTTAGAGATTCATTCTCCTACATTATCTAAAACAGTTTTCGCCTTAGGAAAGAGATCATATTTCTTTCATAAGCAATTTTTAATCAAAATTATCTTGAACTACATGGACCTTGATCCCTTTTGAGCTACATAAGCACTCACCCAGTAAGGCAGGTTTGATTCTTTCATATTTCATCTTTTCATCATCACATTAACAAAATAGGGGCTAACTAAAATATAAAATGGATTAAAGTACAAACGATCTAGGGTAATCACTCTTAGGAATAGACATTGTGGGGTGCTTAATACCATTCTTTACACATAATTAGACTCCTAAATCTTTTATCTGGTTTTAAGGGCCAGTGTTTAAATTTTAAAGGATCTCAATTATTCATCTAATTAATTGGTAGTGACTCCTTTTTTTTTAATCTCTATATTTTTCTTTTTGTCGCCTTAAGGTCATAACGATATGCCTTTTTCAACTATCATGTTGTGACAACACCGCTACTTTCCCTCTTGTTAGCACGTCATTTGACAAAATTAGGGCTCCCTTTTTTCAGCCAGCAAAACAACATCGTTTTGTTGTTCTATGTGTATGTGTGTTTTTCTCTTTTTAGAAATAAGAGACTTTAAGCTCTATTTTAGCAATTCCTGCAAATACACAAAAGAAACTCAAAATGACATATTCCTAAAATAAATTTATAAAAAAAGGATTAAAACATAGCAAAATATTAAGACAAATATTGGTTTATTGAATTCCCCCAAGCCTATATTTTTCTAGTCCTCAAACAAAACTAAAAGAAAAATAAGGATTTTTCTAGTCCTCGAACAAAACTGAAAGAAAAAGAAGGATAAAATTTTAAAAACAAATCTAAAAACTTGAATCAACAAAACTTCCATGCCTTTATTTTCAACAAGGCTAATAATTAAATATTTTATACACAATTGTATTCAAAATCTCATACACAATAAAGTTCACACATCCATATTCCAATGTTCAAAATATATCCACATCGATTTTCCCCAAACCTCATGTCAAAATCACAATTCGTTTCAACTCTAATCCTCACATATTTACTCATCAAAGCACATCGATCATAGGTTTAAAACACTCATCAAGTATATGCGAATAGAAATTATGTAAACAAAAAAAAGCAAACATAAATTTGCATACAAATATAGATATCATCAATAACTACTTAGATATTCACAAAATAGATCTCATGAACGTTATCAAATATTAGGATTATAAAGATACGACATTCCCTATATCATATTTTAATCACACTCCTCA
The DNA here is from genome assembly GCA_034509205.1 of Ceratonia siliqua. Taxonomy (NCBI): domain Eukaryota; kingdom Viridiplantae; phylum Streptophyta; class Magnoliopsida; order Fabales; family Fabaceae; genus Ceratonia; species Ceratonia siliqua. The sequence goes on from JASKGM010070910.1 coordinate 1,648, forward strand.
AGCCAGAAATATCAAGCATGTACTTATGGATAAATGAAGATTAATGGGAACTTGACTTAATGGAATTGCAAGAGCATCACTTATATCACAGTTTTTTTCTTTTTAATTTTTGTAAAAGCAACCTTCACATCCTTGAAAGAACTTAGAATCTCTTCTATCTATATTTTTTTCTTTATATATATATATATATATTGGTACTTTGAAGAGACCCAAAAGGTGGTTTTGCTCTAGAGATTTTGGCAACAACCTCACATAATTTTGTTTAAGCGCTAGAAGTCAACTATGAGTTAAAATATATAAGGACAGGCACATACTCAAATTCCCTACTCAAGTCATTTAACTAAAATAATGAAAATAAACAACATGACTCTTTAATTTATGTATAAAATCCTAACATTCGGTACAAAACCTATAGAGATAATTTTAAAATTAGGATCATATTGAAAAGTTTTTAGAGAACAGAAGGAAACTAACTGTCACAATAAAACGATTATGGCCCAAAGAACTCACAAGGTAGTCTCCATTATTTGATTCTCAAGCATCAAATTTAAGTTCATATCGATTTCAACATTAAGAGCGCAATTTATGAAATGTGAACATGCATCAATCTTCAAGACAAACTTTGGAAGTGCTAAAGAAAATAAACATATAGTGCATAAAACACTTAATTACTCCCCAAAAAGTAAATTGAAGCCTAAATAATTTTGTTTTCAAAAAATTTTTATTTGCACCGCCAAACCTAAATTAAACATTGTCCTCAATGTGTGAAATAACGCATGTGTTTAGAAAAGTGTTTAAATGGAACAAATATGGAAGAAATTAAAAATAAAAATAAAAGAAAAAGAAAAAGATACTATCAAATTTGGGTGGGTTGCCTCTCACCAAGCGCTTTCTTTAACATCTTAGCAAGACCTCACCCTTTTTTGTTAAAGAGGGTGCTCCTTAATCTCTTTTTCAAATTTTTCCTTTGCCTTCTCATCAATAAGAGCAGCTTCAAGCTTATCCTCTACATTTTCCTACAATTGAATGTCATGAACAAATAAGGTTGAACAATCAACAAGTCAGCTTAGTGGAAATAGAAGAACTATATAGAGAATCAAACACTTTAAATTGGACAGACTCTCCTAATACTGTCATAGTTAACTTCCCTGTATGGATATCAATATTTGTCTTGGTTGTTGCCATGAACAGCCTACCAAGGATATTTGTATGCGCTTTATCCACATATGGGCTTCCCTCCATTTCCAAAAGCACAAAACCTATGGGAATAATCGATTTGTCTAATTGCACCAACAAATCCTCAATTATTCCCTTCAGATATTTAACCGACCCCTATGAAAGCAGAAGGGACATAATTGTGGGCTTAAGCTCCTCTAAACCTAGTTACAAGTATACTAAATATGGCATGAGATTAATACTTACTTCTAAGTCTAGCTTGGCTTTAGCATTCTTCTTGTCTCCCATAGTGATGCTGATATTGGAACTTCTTGGATCCTTCAACTTATGAGGCAAGTTTTGTTAGAGCATCGCACTAGCAACTTCTAAAAGCAAGACTTTCTCATTTTGCTTATATTTCCTCTTTCGAGTGATGAGTTTCTTGAAAATTTTGGCATAAGAAGGAATATTCCTGATAACATCCAAAAGAGGCAAATTAATATTAACTTTAGAAAATGTTTCAAAAATTTCAAACAATTGCTTATCTGGTTCAACTTCCCTTAGACGATTCGGATAAGGAATTAAGGGTCCAGTAGCGAATACACATTAGAGGGTGTGTGGGAAATTGCCCCCACAAGGAAAAATATTCCATAAATAATATATGTAAAAAAAAAATTTGCCCCCATGAGAATTTGGAAGTTGCCCACACATAGGGCAAATTCCCACCACTTTTTTAGTCAGTTGTACCCTATTGATTCTTTTTAAATAGAATTCAAATGTCACTTTATGTGCTTAATTTTTATACTATTTTTATCATTTTACATGAGCTTGTGTTTAATTTCCTTATTTATTAGAGTTTTTATCTATTTGTTTACTTTTTGTTTAGAAATGAATAAAGAAAATATAAAATTTTGCTTCTAATTAAAAAATGTTTCTCTGCAATGAATTTTGTGAAGAATAGAATGCTCAATCATATGGGAGATGTATGGTTGAATGATTATTTGGTCACATACACTGAGAGAGAGATTTTTTATAGTGTTGAAAATGAAAAAAAAAATCATATAATATTTTCAAAATATGAAAACACCTAGAGAACAATTGTAATTTGTAAAAGTTGAGGTATCTTGTATTTTTTGACCAAGATTATGTATTTTATGTAAGAGACATTGGGTGTAATTGAGAATTTGGTGAGAGTGAGAATTACTTTTGTAATTCCCATTTCTAGACTATAGTATACTTTTTGCCTCCATTAATCAAAATTTATGGATTCGCCACTGTGGGGTCTAGGGATCGACCACCTTATGGAGCAAAGGAGAAAAAGAAGACTCCTCTCTTTTGTTTTCAAACCACTTAGAAGATTGAAGGTCCTTAGCTCAACTTCCCATGGGAATTTCATTCTCCCTTTACTCCCCATTTAAATTTCCTGCATCAAGTGGTAGATCATGAGAATGTTCATCATCAAAACTTTTATTAATAATTTTATCACTTAGAAGGAGAGTAATAATCTTCACTTGCTTGGCTTGGCTTGGCTACTTTCCCTGCTGATGACCTTGTAGATGTTCCGTAATTTATCCTATTTCTATTTCCACACTTTTCATTGAAGTCTCTAAGGAATCCAACATTTGTTCATGTTGTTCATGCTTACTTGAATAAAGGCTTTCAAGTTTTCTTCCTAGGTTGATTGGGTGGTCTGGCATGGCTTTGATATTAACTCAGCCCTGAGTTTTGAGCATAGGTTATTGTTAGTCTTCCAAGAGAAACTATGATGATTTCTCCACTCATGGTTATATGTATTTGCAAAAGGACCAGTCCTTTGCCTTGTTTGTTAGGACTCCATCAAATTGACTTATTCTCGTTCTCCATTTGCATAAGGGTCATCAAACAAAGAACAAGTATTAGCACCAAGTCCAAAACTATGACAAACTCCACATACTTTATAATTAGGTGTCAAAGAAGCAGGTGGAAGGGTCATCAACCAAAATTTAGCTTTATCTTTTAATGCATAGGGAAAACACCAACTTGAGTTGGTCCTCATTAAGTCCTTGTAAAGAAAAAAGTCTACATTATTGCCTGAAGGTCCCTAATGAAGTTTAAAGGGTCTTCATTGGGCATTCCATAGAAGAAGGGAAACATGGAATAATGGATGTTTTTTAGCTCATAATTTTGTGCCGCTTCCCCCAATTGAATGCAAGATGTAGCAATCCCAATGACTGGCCTTACACATTATTTCATTACCCTTTGTCTTTCGACTACTTCCAATCTTTTGGACTCCATGCTCACAAGTTCCTCAATATTTTCTCCTCTTGTAGGATTTAACTTATTGTCTACAATCAACTTTCTCAAGCTCTCAGTTATCCTATGAATGTTGTCTATTGCAGGCACAAGTTCTCCCCTTTGGATCTTCTACCTTACATGCACTAAATTAAAACAAAGAGAAATTAAGCTACCAAAAATAAAAATAAAGAGCAATAAATAAAGAAAATAAAAATAAAGAACAAAACACATAAAAAATTAGCACCAAAGAAAAAAAATTAAATGTCAATTCTACAACAACGTCGCCAAAAACTTTATGTGCAAATTTTAATTTGCTCGTAAGTGAACGAATCATTAATAGTGTAATGATAAGTTTACCTCGAAGTCGATTTCTCAAAGAATTACAATGATTTAAATTCTTATTTATTTTCTTTAAAATACTAAATTTATCACTTAATAAAGATGAAATAAAATAAATAAAAATAAGTAAAACAAATAAAATATAGGAAACAAAATAAAATAAAGTCATAAACTCTTTAACCAAAATATTAAAAATGCCCAATTTAAATTAATTAATGTACCAAACTAGAGGAATGCAAAAATAACAAATGAAGTTGAATTAAATCCTATGAAACCTAATGGGGTTTAGCTAACTGATCAATCTCGTATTAAAATATTAGGTGAATCAAACAAAAATTCTTAAGTTAAGATTATTAGCTTTTTTCACTAAAGCTAGAAAATCCAGATTATCAAGGTTAACTCTCACTTACAATTAACTAATTAATTTCCTTGGTTTAGACAATTACTTAGTTAATTGGATTAACCACACAAAAAAAACACAAAACCATCTAAATTAAATCAAATCAATGAATTTAATTTAAACTCTTGTTCAAGAAAGCTTAATCAAGTGCAGATGATGTGTCTAATACTTAATTTTAAAACGTCAATTTTAATGACAAATAATAAATTATCAATCCATAATTTATAATTAGTTGAGATAAAGAACAATGAACAAGAAACAATCTCAAACTTGCATTAAACACAATCCACAAAAATATTCAATACATTTATGATAGTTAAGCTAAACATCCACAATATATTTAGCCTCTCATAATTAAATCCAAGCCAATGAATTCAAATACAATAATTTCAAACATCAAAATAAAAATAGAAAAGGAAATAAAGAGGAGAGAAAAGGAAATTGTTCCCCCTTCATGGTTGCAACATGGTGTCTGCGGTGGTACTTGACGACAGTGACAGCGAGATGAACGATGAGGCCGAGAGAGGAAGAAGTGATAGTGGAGAAGGAGAAGAAGAAGAAGAAGATGGTGGTGAGAGGTTCCTCCTGCAGCTTGACAACTGCGAGAAGGAAGAAGGAAAGATGAAGACCAGTGGTGATGAGGTGATAATGACTGGTGGTAATCATCTAGATTTATAGGGAAAAGCCTAAAGAGTTGGTGAAGATGGAGGGGATGGCCTCCTTGCGAGCCACAGCCCTCCCTCCAACTAGCACCAACTCCTTTGTCAAACTAGGTGTCCTTTTTTTTAGCTAGCAAAAGAACGTCGTTTTGTTGTTCTGTTTGTTTTTTTAGAAAGATACTTCAAGCTATATTTTAGCAATTTGTGTAAATACACAAAAAAGAAACTCAAAGTAACATATTCTTAAAATAAAATGCATAAAAAAAAATTAAAAACATAACAAAATGCTAGGAGAATTATTGATTTATCATATCTGAAGTAGAAAATTGATAGTGAACTTGATTTATTGTTCTCATGGATGTTTGAAGTTAAACGTTGATGTTGCCACTTTGGTATGGACGGGGTGGCGGTAGGTGTCATAAGGGACCATCTTGGTAATTTTTGTGCTGCTTTTGCTGCGAATCCTTCACACTTGGAGGCTATATGGTATGGCTGCAGTAGAGGGATTGGCTTTTGCTAGGAGATTACCACTGGTAATTTTTGTGCTGCTTTTGCTGCGAATCCTGCACACTTGGAGGCTACATGGTATGGCTGCAGTAGAGGGATTGGCTTTTGCTAGGAGATTTACCACTGGGCACATTTGTTTGGAAACATATGCTAATGCTCTCTTAAGGCATGCTGAAGATTTGTCTTATTATGGAATTCTAGTGCAGAATGTCCAGGAAGCATGTGCTGATTTCACGGATTTAGCCTTTTCTTGGGTCCCTGCACGCTCAATAGCTCACTTTGGAAAGCAAATTGCTTTTCATGCTGGATAGACTCACCACCACATTGCTGGTAGATGTAATCACTATGGATTCATCTCTTTGAAATAAAAGTCTATCTTTTTCATCAAAAAAAAAAACTGTGATAATTGCTACACTCAATTGTACTAAGTCCAAAAAAACATGGATGGTAACATTGAAGCTTATAAAATAAAGCCCCAAAGTTTTACTCTTTTATACTATTGAATCTAAATGGATCATAGGTTATTGGCTCAAATATTATACATGCCCACATTTGAGTATTTTGCAATGTTTTAGAAGTTAAGAGTGGATCAGAGTTAATGGTACAATTGTAGTCTAATTGCGGTTCACACGAATTATTATTTATTATATAATATGAGCAATCTTTAATCAGGCACAGTGCGATTTAGCATCTTGCCTACGCAATATTTTCAACCATTGGATTTCTGACTTTTCTGACTTTACCATAGGATATGTGCATTGCATGAATACCGTTATCGAATCGTCGACTTGTCCTAAAATTTGTTGAAAGTTAGCTATTATAAAATTTTTTGGAATAATTTTTACACTTCTTATTTTACTTTTTTTACACTTTCTCTTGTGTATAATATTTTAGTATTATCTATCAATTTCTCTTAATTTTTTTTAATTACATATTTGATTTCCCATTTTAATTTAGTTCTTTTATTTTTAATTTAAATAATATTATTTTATAATTTTTTAAAGGGTTAATTTGATTTCTAACTTTTCATTTAATTCCTCATAAAAATGTTCGGATATTCTTTGAAAAGAATGACTTTTATAAAATGAGAAGTTAATTCTTAAAAAAGAATGTATTTTAATAGAATGAGAAATTATTTTACGTTTGGATGAGTAAATGAGAATGACTTTTGAATTAAAAAATGTGTTCGGCTACAAAATCGTAAAATGACTATTGATTGATAAAATTATTAAAAATAGTATGCACAAAAAATTTAAAATTAATAATTTTTAATAGATAAAAATTATATATTTAATTTAAAAATAATAAAATAAATATATACATGATTAAAAATAATAATTTTTAAAATAAAATAATAATTATATCAAAATAATTATAATAAAAAATAACTTAATGAAAGAAATAATATAACTATATTAAAAAAATATTTAATTAAATTTAAATTTTATAATTATGATAAAATTTAACTATAATTTTATAATAAAAAAAGATGTAATTATGATGAGCAGAGGGGTAAAATAGTCGAGAAAAAATAAATTTACTTCTAAGAAGTTATAAAATGGAGATTCCAAAATAGAGATTCTACATTAATCACAAGTTCTCATTTTACTTCTCCTTCTCCTCCAAATACGAACCGCGCAAAAACAGTACAGAATTCGTTATTTTAAAAAAAATAACTTCTTTCTCCTTTAAGCATTGCTGAACGGGCACTAAACACATCAAGAAAAGAGGAAGAAAGCAGGGGTTTGGCTGTGAAACCCCGCTGAGCCAAGTGGAGGCAGAGTGGCAGCAACGGGAGAAGCTGAACCACCGGTTCTACGCGTTAAGAGCGGTGGTGCCGAATGTTTTGAGAATGGACAAAGCTTATCTGTTATCAGATGCTGTAGATTACATCAACGAGTTGAAAGCGAAGATAGAATATTGGAGTTGCAGAGACAGAGGGAGTCTAGTAATATAAAGGTGAAATTAGAAATGGCGGCTAGACAACCAGAGCACCTTGACGGTGGAGCAATGGAGGCCAAATGGGTCAGGTGGGTGCGGGTGTGGGCTCAGATGAAGATTATAGGAGCATCCAGGGGCGAGGTTAATGGGTGCATTGAGAGACTTGGAGTTTCAGGTCCGCCATGCGAGCATGTCGTGTTTAAATGGGATTATGCTTCAAGATGTTGTGGTCAAGCTTCCTGAGGGGTTGATGTGAAGCGAAGAGGGTATTAAATGTGCAATTCTCAGTAGACTTGATCAGTACTCAGTAGCAAGATTTCCCAGATGGTCATAGTTTTTTTATCGGTAGGTTTTGTTATAATCATCTTTTTTTTTTTGCTATTCGTTTTCTTATTTGTTTATGGTTGGAGGTGGAGGAGAAGGAAGATGAGGATCTTCCCTTGTCAGTTTCATATATTACTTTCTCAGTTCATACCTGCAACTTTGTTTATTGACTTATATATGTGAAAATTAGTCATTCATGTAAGAAAATAAATGTTCACATTAATATTTTTTATTAAAGATTGAATGAAAAATTAATTAAAAACTAAATTGAAACTTTAAAAAAATTATAAGAGTAATATTGTTCAAATTAAGAATAAGATGAACAAATTAAAACTTTATATAAAATAGAGAGATCAAAAGTGTAATTAAATATTTATATTTATGATGAAAAATAAAGTGTGAAAGAGGCATAAAAATGTATGAAAGTAACATTTCCCGTATCTCTGTAGGGATAAAAGTGGATACTTTATTCTGCAAGGAAAAAGCATTACCAAAGGCTCCAAGACAGAAGTAATTAAGGCGCACTGTTTGGCAATTTGCTGAGAACTGAATGCTCTGGTTTGTGATCACATTCGAAGTCTAAATGAACAAATGCCCGCTCAACTTCTGGAAGTTTCTCAATCTTTATCTGTAGGGTCTCTCCAATGGCATGTGCTTCTTTTAAGGGTAAATCCTCTGGCAGTTCAATGTCAACCTGTTTCAAATTGAATCCCAATGATTAGATAGAGCAACCTTGACATTCAAAACTAATAGTTTCTTATTCATTAACTCGTATATATCAATTTATTCTTTATTTTATTTTTCAAATACGAAAATAATGAATATTTTTTAATTTTTTAAAAACTTTATAATTATTCACTAATAATTTTTTAACTATAAAAATTAATAATATCATTCTACTATTCGACCATGTCTTTTAAATTTGAAAACATTTATTCCTTTTATACCTTTTTACAGGGAGATTTTATCACACCAAGACATCAAATAACTGAGTCATATATAATAATATAAATTAAGATTGTGTTTGGTAACTGTTCTTCAATTTCTTAAGTACTTGAAAACATTTTTTCTAAAAGTTTTAGGGTAATGTGATGATAACCTTAATGTATGGTATCACCAATAATATGACATCTTACATTACCATTAAATGCACATGTCCTCTATTTCGTTTAATAGTGATCATGGTATCATATTGATGACATTGCACCTTAAATATATTGTAAAATTTTTATATATGAAAAAAATATATGTATGTTTTTTAAAACATATAAAACACATTTTGTTAAATTTCTCGTGGAGTCAAATTCTCGTCAGTACGAGTAAGGGAATGACCCCCAAATTTTAAATTATATATATGTGTGTAATGTGTGTGTAGTCAAGGGAATGACCCCCAAGTTTTAAATTATATATATATGGTGTGTGTGTGTGGGTGTGATTATTAACCTTCTCACTGTGTAATGGACAAAAAAATCTCCTATCTCCTATTATGAACCTAGTTCTCAGCCAAATTGAATCCAAACCAAGTGACAGAATACAAACACACAATAGCAAAGAACTCTGATGTGTGTGTGTGTGTGATTATTAACCTTCTCACTGTGTGATGGACAAAAAAATCTCCCATCTCCTATTATGAACCTAGTTCTCAGCCAAATTGAATCCAAACCAAGTGACAGAATACAAACACACAATAGCAAAG
>JASKGM010070921.1:0-16081 GCA_034509205.1 Ceratonia siliqua
TTTTCAACATTCCTTGTAAAAAGCAAAGTGTAAAGCTGTTTTTGTCTTATGCTAAACAAGGTATATTTCAGATTTTGTATAACAGAGGAAACATTTTCAAATGAAAGAATAAATCCTTTTTGTTTCTTAACTCAAAATGACAATCATCATCAAAATCAATAAACTAAGTTTAAAAGTTGAAAGAGACTTGGGCAACAGCTATGAAGGGCATTATGGAGAGCCAGAACAGCCTGCACTGGTTCCAAAACTTCCTGATAAGAAACAACCAAAGGAAGAAATAGAAGATATCCTCGACGATGCAACAGTCTCTACGCGAAAGGGTGGCTACCAAAAGTTTTTAGTCAAATGGAAAAACATACTTTGTCTGATTACGTGGCTCAAATCAGGAGGTCCATAATCTGGATCTGTTCGAGCTCTACCAAGCCCATCACTCGTCGGAGCTGAGTGCTTTTCCAGAGGGAGGGAGTTGATGGGAATCCAGTAGTTCTAAACTTCTCTGCCTGCACCAATTTGCCCAAAGGACTCAGTCAACTAGCTCTTTAGTTAAAGTGTTTTATCTTCAATTTTTTTTGAAGTTGCTTTATCTTTAATTCCTTCAGATATGCTCGGTTAGCTAGTAACCAGCTTGTTAGTATTTTTTTAAAAAAAAATTTTGTACTGTCACTTCCTTTATAAAAAGGGAGGTTTTCATTCGCAGAGAATCATTTTGCAATTCCTATTGTTCACGTGCATGGCTGGTGAGACATCAACACCCTAATTGGTGAGACTCCAAATAACCTTTCCTTCCCTGCACCTTATTTTGTAACCTCTCCACCCCTACATCAATCGGTCATTTACATAATCACATAAAAAAATAAGGTGGGTCATAAATGGTTAATTAGGTCATTAATGACCCCACGAATTATGATCCAACCCCAACCCGCTCGAACCTGCCCAAACGCATCCAATTGCCAACTTTAATCTCCATATTTTGTTATTTGTCTAGGCTTTTCAAATTTGGAGAAACATCTACTTTGAGGGCATTTCTAAACAGAGATTTGGTAAGTAACTCTAGTAACTCAATTTTCGAGATGTAGGGACATCCTCTTCTTGATCCATTTTATTTGTATACTCCATATGTTGTCTTCAACTCCTTGGTCAACCACCACAGCACTTCTCTAGTGAAGTCACAAAAATGTTGAGCATTGGACTTCGAATTGGATTCTTTGCACCTGCTATAAAATGGTCTACAATACAAGGACTGCATGGCTGAGGTTGAGCTTTGTGGTGAAGAGTAAAGCTAGTTAGTGTGAAACTTTGGCTATAAACAAGGCCGTAACCATGTTCTGGATGGAAAACTACGTTGCTCCCTTTTGTAGTTCTCTTGTGTTCCCAACTTAATTATAAAATGACCAAATTTGTCTTGAGTAATCATGGTGCATAGAATTAGCTAAGTGTGAGAACAAAAGAACTAGAAGTGTTGTTAGGACGCATGCACTGAAAGATTTGAGTTGGCCAAACCGTCCTCGGCTAAGGGAAGTGGCTAAGGGAATGTGGCTTTTGTTGAGGGCAGGTGGGTGGCAAGGGAGTAATGCTACTCTCACAATCTTAATTAATCTCACAAACTCACTCACAAATTATTCATCTCCCTACAAACATACTATTAAATTCACCTAGTTACTCATTATGATGGAATGTGTATAATGAGATAAGAAATTTATAAAAAGTTTGTGAGAGTAACATTACATGAGGCAAGGCCACCTTTCATGCCTCATTTTGCTCCTTTTGCTCACTTAATTTTAGATCTTTCCTTGTCAATTCATCTATCATCAATCAACTGCTTTACGTACTTCAGACTATATGTAGAAACAAACTTTTTCTCTCTTCTCTTTAAATGATGTGGGGCAGACCCAAGAAAAAACCCTATCTATATGGCCATAACCTAGAGGATGAATACAGGGAATCAGCTTAGCTTGGAAAGATTCAAAGCTTTTCCCTCCCTCAGCAGCAACTCCTCACTCAATTTCTCTGTGTGGTGATCATGGTGACTTGCGTAAGGAACCAAGAGACTCAGATGTGAGGGTCGGCCAGACAGATTGATGATAAGTTTTGCCGAGTCTGAAGGTTGAGTTGGCAAAGTAACCCACACGAAAACCCAACCATAACCTTTTGACAAAAGTAGCAATATTTTTGTATCCGTTAATAACACCATTTGTGAGTTGGTACCGTGATTTATTGCGACGAAATAAGTCTGGAGGAAGCATCTTTGGATGTGTGTGACAATGAAACGTGTTCAATGTTCCTTCAGAAAACAAAATACACCATGCACCACACATTCTTTCGTCAAGCATATTTTAAAATTGACAACAAAATAGATCTAATCAATTTCATTATTGATAATTACTTTTTTGTGAAATTGGTTGAATATTTTAGAATCAAATTTATCTATTTTAAATAATTATATGCAGGGAAAAGATATATTAGAATAAATTATTTTTTCAAAATCAGAATAATGTAAAGTTAATTTATATCATACTTTATGGATAAAATTAAGCATCTATAAAAAAAATCATATTTATTGATTCAAAGTAGCTTTACTCTCCATTTCAATATACCATAATTTTGAAGATGATAATACAATCGAAAATTTTAAAGTTAATTATGACTATATAAAGTAAAAGAATAGAATTATTAATGTAAGACTATCAATATTGATTTATTAGTTTTTAAGAAAATAAATGTTTTTCTCCTACCCTCAATGATCAAATTACAATCCTGTTCAATATCTAATATTAATATTATAAAGCAGTGTTTAGGAAAAAACGAGGATATTTATTTTATACTATATTCTAAATGAGCAGTTTAATTGGTAGATTTAGCTATGTTTCTAAATTAAATATTTTTTTTTGGTCTTGTTGATATTTAAACATTATATAATTCAAACTTGAGACAGCTTTTTTATTGGAGGGGAGGGGGAAGAAAAATTAATTCAATTTCTTTTCTAGTTTGGTTTTTTATTTTCTCCTGAATCTAAATAAACTATATAGAAAGTTATAATGAATTCCATGATGTCCCATTTATGATTTACCAAGAAGGTATATCATCAAGATCAAGAAGGGAAAACACAAAGAATGCCAACAAAGAAAGTAATATAAAGGTATATATATCACATAATGACCCCTCAAAATTAGTAGTCACATAAACAATTGATAATTAGTTAAGTTTCTAATCAAAATTAAATAGAAAACTCCTTTCTTAGACGCTAAAGCAATGGCAGAGCTGGAGACATAGGAGGGTCACCTTAATTCTTTTTTTTGTATATAAATAGTTTAAAAAAAATAAACCTCCCCCCCTCCCCCAAAAATCTGCTATATAATTATGTTTTTTTAAAAATATTTTGTTATGTAATTTTTTTATAATATATCAATAGTTAAAAGTAAATATGTAAGAGGGTAACAAAAAAAAATACACAATTATAAATAATTTTTTTTTATCTTCTCTCTCCAACTTTTTCTATTATTTTATTTTTCCATCTTCTCTTTTCAACTTTTTCTATTTTTTTTTCATATTCTATTCAACTTTTTCTATTCTTTCCTTATTCTTTCTCCCACTCTCTCTTCTTTCATCTTTTATTAACATGTTCTATTTTCATATTCACAGCATCTATAATGTCTAGTTTTTTCTGTAAATTTTTTAACTCTCCATTTTCATATATACAATTTATATTATATATTTATTTTTTTCATCTATTCTCAAATGTAACTAATTTTCTACCAAAACTGAAGGATTCCATTATTATTGTTGAGCTTGCACAATCATTTTGCTATTTTTCTTTACCAATATTTGTCCATTTTTTTTGTACTAATAAGGTCATTAAAGGCTAACAAGAAATAATCATTTGTTATACTATAACCCCACTTTTAAGACTATAGCAATGCATTTTCACCTCCTACCTTTTTTTTTTTTTTTTTACCTTTTGATATTATTTGACAATTTTCAATCTCTGGTATCTTTTTAGGAATTTTTTGAAATGTTTTTAAAAATTTTTACTCTTATTGTACTGTTTATTCAACATTTTGTTTGAATTATACTTTTTGTGAGTAAAAAATTTCAGAAAAAATTCAAAAATATTTCAAAAATTCTTAAAAATATATAATATATATAGAAAACAATCAATTAAAATTTTTTTTCAGAAATAAAATAATGTAGCTTGGTCATTAAAAAATTTTGCCCCCTCACACATTTTGATCAAGATTCGCCACTGCACTAGAGAACTCTTGTTTCTTTCTGAATTTGGTGATCGTAATATTATAATGCATAGAATCTTTACCTTCAAAATTACATAATGTCATTTCTTCAATAACACATCAATAAGAGCCAAATTAATAATTAATATTATATATATAATTGCCAGTTTCTGCGATTACGTTTCATATAGAGCAGGTGGTTTTCTTCACGTTATGTTTTCCCAATTTTCTATATATAGCAAAGATTGAACTTAAATCAGCATCGCTGTCATTTGCCATAACAATCACTTTATCCAAAACGCTCCCTTCCTTTTGATTGTCTCTCTCTTTCCAGCATACCACATCCATGGCCTCATCTTCTGCCTTAGAAAGCAACAATATTCAAGAAGGTATCTATCATATTGGCCTTCCTCCTATACTCTCTTTCTGTGGGTTTGTTTCTTAGATTTTTATTTTGAAACTAGGCTTTTAAACTGTGACTGTAATGGGCTTTCTTCAGTAACATATTTTTTTTTAGCATCCGATGCTACATACTATTTTTTATTTGTTAACTTGAGACATAAGATAAGTAATAATAACCAATTCTTTCAAAATAGTTGAGTGCTAATACCGAGTTAAGTAACACTGAATACTCAAAATAAATTTAACACCATATATACTTTGAAGTTATAAATTTTCTTTGCATCAAAACATATGTATGCAGGAGCTATTGGTGTTGGTGAGCAACCCATTCCACTGGATCAAAGCGTTCTGCAGAAGCATGTTTCATTCTTTGACAGGAACAAAGATGGTACTATCTACCCATGGGAGACTTTCCAAGGTTTTCTCTCCTTTCCCTTTTCTTTTGTCATCTCAAAATGTTTCTTTGAGGTAACCAGAAATTTAAAACAACATAAATTCAATTCTTGGTTTATCATACATCAATTATTGGAGGCTCTTTCATTGGTTTACAGGGTTTCGTGCAATTGGATCTGGAATCTTCTTGTCAATTGCAGGTGCTATTTTCATCCATTTGAATCTCAGCCGCAGTACTCGCACTGTACTTCTCTCTACTCCTAAAACTCGTTTATTTTCTCAAGCCCACACAGACATATATTTGAGATTTTTTTATGTCATTTTTTTAGTAAATTAAATAATTATTTTGTAAGTAATTATTGTATCCACTTGATATATATGGAATATAGTCATGATATGTATAGATATGATGGAATATTAATTTTATTTGCTAACGGGGAAATTAGGCTGTATGTATGGAGAACATTTCTAGTATATATTACAGCAGTATTGAAAATTGAATCCTATTGTCATATACAGACACATAAACAATTCCTAATTCTTAAATTTTAGCAAGTAACTTAATTATAATTTAAAAATAGATTACACAACAAAATGTAAATAACATAGTACTAAATTACGATAATTTTAGAAATATTTTTGTATGTATGCCTACTCATTCGTATAATTGTCATTAAATTATACCAGAAGGAAACTATAATGATTAATCAATTATTAATAAAATCAATTTTTGGTACAGTGAGAAATCAATTTTATGACTTCTTTATAAAGTTTCACTCATCCCATCACTTGAGTGACATATTAATTAATAAGATGATTTAACATTACTTATTTTTAATCAAATTAAGATTTTTTAATTCTTCAATTGAATGGCACAATTTGAAAAACAAAAACGTAGAAGTCTGTAATATAGGATTTCAACTCATTAGTTTATTCATTCACACAAGAATAATTGACAGCCAATTGACAACAAAGAGAATACAGCCACTTTTGTTTCCTTGCGCAGGAAATTTATAGGAGATCTTTTATATGCCAAATTCCTAGTTCTTAGACAGTATCTTCAATGTTTGGATAATAGATAATTATAAATAAAACACATGAAAGTTATTCAATATCCTCCTACCTGGGCTAAGCTCCTGTGGTTGGGTTTGGAACGAATTTAATTACAGATCATAAGTTGTCCTAAACACTGAACATTGTGTACGGATTGATTAATTATGGAAATTAGACATAATGTGATGTTCTCTTATGTAAATGATACTTGTTAATATGCAATGAATTAATTTTTAGCTGGTCTTAGTGAAATTTTCTTTTCTCTGCTAATATTTTCTGCGGTAACTTATCTGGTTCTGATGGCGTAGGGCAAATTTCCTTCTCCACTCCTTCCAATTGAAGTTAAAAACATCAAACTAGGCAAACATGGGAGTGATACTGGAGCCTATGATCATGAAGGAAGGTAAATGTTCACATATGCCATTTCCCATATGTCCTTTTCTTTAAGGAAGTTAACCTTTCTTTCCGGAAAAACTACACTACTACCATAGCATTGAGTCTAGTACGCCTTCACAAATTAGTGCTATTTACATATAAACATAATTAAATTTTAATTTACATATAAACAAAATAAGAAATTTAGCACTTGTTTGTAAAGGGCGTAGCACTGGACTAAGTATTACAGTAGTACTGTAGTTTTTCCCCTTTCTTTCTCATATGTAATTTCCTATTGTCCTTTTCTTTTCACTATACTTTATGATCTACAAATTTTTTAGATTTATTCCATCAAAATTTGAAGAAATATTCAGCAAGCATGCGCATACACATCCAAATGCTTTAACAGCTGATGAATTGACGGAAATGCTAAAGGAGAATAGAGCTCCTAAAGATTACCAAGGATGGTATGTTCATAAAATTCCTTCAGTGAGTCACAATCTTCAGAAAATGGATTCAGTCATATTAGGCAAATAACATTCAGCCCATTTGTTTTGTTTACATGTAAACATAATTAAATTTTGTTTACGTATAAATGAAATAAATACACATCCATGATCTTTCAAAAGTGAATAGACAGCCTCGATACTAATATGACTGGTACTCAGATTATACCCTACCATGAATAGATATGGATCCCAATCTTCAGTATTTTATTAATTAATTATTTCTTTTTTTTGGATAAAAATTGAACCATTATTTGCTGAATGGACATGTACAGGATCGCCAGTCAGGCAGAATGGAATATCCTATATAACTTTGGCAAAGACAAGAATGGTTTACTTCCGAAAGAAACAGCTCGAGCTGTTTATGATGGAAGCCTGTTTGAACTATTGGAAAAGCAGCACTCAGCAGATAAAAAGAAGTGATTCAACTCATTCCACTATGTTCACTACGTAAAAATGGCAGAAGTGGTCTAATAATTATTTGATGTCTCAAATTCATTGAACGTAGTTTCTGTTATTGTGAATTTGTTATTTCTAAAGGAAAATAAATATTGAAAAGCCAGAAGAAGTTAAGGTCATTTATGTTGAGATGTATGTCTGTATTCAGTTATTGTGAATCGTAAATTTGTATCATTGTTGGATAAGTTTGTATCATTGAATTGTAAATTTAAATTGAATTGTATCACTGAATAAGGACAAAATTTCCATGCTAAATAGATTTGTATATTTGAATTTGTAAATTTGAAATAATAACTTAGATGAGCAATTAACTAAATAGAACTAAAGATAATAAAGAATATTAATATTTGAAATTTAACCAGACTGAATGGGTAATTCTTCATTATGACCCTGGAATACATGTGCCATAACAACCCTTGAGCCTTACTATTGGACAATGGGCTGACCCGATCTAAGACCCAAATTTAATAGTAAACTATTGGACAAAAAGAGTTATGGGATGAGTGAGAGGTTTTCAGGAAACATGCTGATAAGTTTATAGCCCACAACAACTAATTAGATAAGGTTCCCAAGATATACCCTCTTCTGAGTCAGGGTGGCTAGTGTGGAAAAGTGCTCAGGGTTCAATGTGATCTAGAGCCAAACCGTTTGAGTAGGAACAATCTAAAGAAGGATTTATTGTACAAGATGACCAAAAGAAATGTATCACGGATTTGTTATTTATAAAACTAATTGCAACTCTAAATTCAACGGTGGAACCAGAGCTAGGTTTTCAAATAAGAATATCACATTCTCTAATTTTTTTTTTGTGTTCAATTAAATTTTTTAATGGCGGCTTTTGGAATTGAGCACTATATGTCACAAAACTTTGATGGTAGGTTTATATTACATTATTGAACTTGTACAAAACTTTTGATGACAAACTGATTTGTAAAATAAGAGAAAAGTCAGCATAAAGTGTCAAATTTTTATATGTTCAAAGGGGCAAATTTTGAGGGTTGGTGTTCTCTATACAGGGAATTGTTTCGTCCGATTCAAGTACCATTGGAAAGCTTGTTTTAAGGAATTTCGAATGTCATATAATCATTCACAACTGTTGTGAATTGAGAAAGTTATGAGCTGTGTTCGAAGATTGTGATGCATCTTGGCTCCAACTGACAGATTGGGATGAGGGGAGATTGCCATTATCTTGAACCTTACTATGTTGGTCACTGTCTATTAATTAGTTGTTAGCTTCTGATTACTTTTGTGATGGAAGTAGTTAGCTTTTGGTTGTAATTTGACATAGTAGTATGGGTTATATGTAGTAGTTCCTTAATTGTCGCATACTCTTCCTATGTTTTGGTTATTTAAACTGCTTATGAATGCTATGGAATGGATATGAATTACAATCTAAACTTCTTCTACTTTTTGTCTACTCTTTGTCTTTTCTCAAAATCCCAACTTCTCACAAATTAACCACAACATTTGATATCAGAGCTGGCGATGGACATCTGGGGAAAATTGAATGCTGAGTTTCGTAACAAGGTTTATGAAATATTGGGCAGACTTGAATCCAACTTTGATTAGGTGAACTCAAACTTGCATTCGTTAATGACGGCCTTCTGTAACACTAGATTTACCCTCTGAGGTTAACCCCTTTTCGGTTAAGGTAACAGCTCCATCTTCTAGCTTGGAACAAAGAGCAGAACCAGAAGTAAACTAGCATCACCATCTCAAACTCTCATTTCCCAAGTACAATGGGGAAGATCCTAACGGGTGGTTATACAAGGCATAACAATACTTCACCTTTAAGAACATGTCAACAAAGTAGTAGGTGCAGTTAGCGTCCTTTAATCTATAAGGAATTGCCCTTCAATGGCATTAGTGGTTTACCAAATGGCAACGACCAACTACATGGCAAGAATTTTCTAAAGCCATCCTGAAACGCTTCAGACCTATAGAGTACAAAGACCCTTCAAAGGCCTTCAGTCGACTTAGAAACATTACATCAGTTACTGCTTACTAAGAGTCATTTGAGAGGCTCTCTCATCGAGTTTTTGCTCGAAAGTTTCTTGATTAGCAACTTTATAAAAGGGTTAAAAGATGAAGTGTTAGATGTCAAAATGAAACAACCTCGTACACTAACAGATGCTATGGGAATCGCTTGATTGGTGGAAGAAAGAAGTCAACTCTTTAAGAAAACAACTTAAGCATTCAAGACACCACAAGATAGTTCCACAATAAAACCAAAAGGCAATGTTACAGTAGGGTTGCTTGGACCCCCACCAACACCCAAGGGGAACCAACCTAGTAACGTAAGAAGAATCACCTCTAAAGAAGTGAAAGAACGCTGGGAAAAAGGGTTATGTTATTACTGCAATGAGAAATTTGTTCCTGGCCATAGGTGTGAACAACCCAACTATTCATGATGGATGATATACCCCCCATTGAACCAAAGAATGAGGAAACTGCAAAAGAAGATTAGATCATTAGTGAGGACAACCCTGAGATTTCATTCCATGCCATCACTGGGGCTAATCATCCTCAGACCATACAACTTATCAGCAAGATCAGAAATAAAGAGCTGACAATTTTGGTGGACAGTGGCAGTTCTCATAATTTCATTAATCAGTCATTGGTAACCAAATACCAGTTCCTTGTAACTCAAGATCATCAATTTCAAGTAACTGTAGCCAACATAGAAAAGATTCAATGTGCAGGGCAGTGTCGATGGCTCACCATAACAGTCCAAAATCATATATGACTATTATGTACTCGAAGTGGCTGCATGTCAAGTAGTTTTGGAAGTGCAATGGTTAGAAACAATAGGCACAATCAAGACCAACCACAAACTCTTAACGATGAACTTCAAATTGGGGGATCAGAAACACATCTTCCAAATCACTTCCCCAGAAGATCATGAACATCCTGATACATAGCCATCAACATCAATCAATTACTGGAGGAATTCTCTCAAATATTCAGATAGCCAAATGATTTAAAACCAAAACAAGCTCACGACCACCATATACCTTTGCTTCCTAAAGACCAACCATTGAGTGTGAGGACCTACAGGTACTCATATTACCAAAAAATAGTTATTGAAAAGCAAGTGGTAGAGCTCCTCTAATATGGATTGGTGAAGCCTAGTTAAAGCCCATTCTCTTCACCAGTGTTGTTGGTTAAAATGGCTAGTGTTGAATGGAGGCTATATGTCAACTACAAAGCCCTGAACACTATAACCATGAAAGACAAATATCTCATTCATGTTATCGACGAGCTTTTTGATGAACTTCTTGGAGTAAAATTCTTATCTAAATTGGACTTATGCTCGGGCTACCATTAGATTATAATGCACAAACAAGATATGGCAAAGACTATGTCTAGAATGCATACAAGGCATTACGAATTTCTTGTAATGTCATTCAGCCTCACTAACACCCCAACCACCTTCCAAAGTCTGATGAACAACCTTTTTAGACCTCATCTATGGTGGTTCATCCTTGTGTTCTTTGACACCATTCTCATTTACTTAAGCTCATGGGAGGAACATATCAAACACTTAAGGAAGATGATGAAGATCCTCGCAGTCAACCACCTGTTTTCTAAAAGGTCTAAATGTCAATTTAGGGTAGTACAATTCAATTATTTGGGCCACGCCATCATTGAGAAAGGAGTAGCCATTGATCCCAATAAAATTAGTGCTGTCCTCCAATGGCTAAGACCTACATCAATAAGGGGAGTATATGGCTTCCTAGGATTGGCAAGGTAATATAGGAGATTCATTTGCCACTTTGGACAAATTACCACTCCTCTACATAGGCAAGTGTCTAACGAAGGGTTAAAGGAAAAGCACTGGCACTCAGTACATATGAGAAAGAAATGTTGGCTATTGTCAAGGTAGTGCAAAAATGGCACCCCTACCTTCTAGGGAAGTCATTTGTGGTTCGCACCGGTCACTGCAGCTTAAAATACTTACTTGAGCAGAAGATAACAACCTCCACACAAACTCATTAGTTGCTCAGCTTCTTGGGTTCGACTATGTTGTGGAATACAAACAGGGAGCAGAAGACAGAGGGGTATATACCCTGTCAAGGATTGCGAAATCTCAATTCATGGCCATTACCACAGCTCAAGCTAACTGGTGGTCAACTGTACAACAAGAAGTACTCAAGGATCCCTTTTATGAAAAAATCTCTCACCAAATAGGTCAACAAACAATAACTTAGAGGGATGGGGTTTATCTTAACAATGACAGATCATTCTCAATCACAATCCTCATTAATTTCTAAGATCATAGCTGATTGTCACACTTTTCCTTTAAGGGCTCATTTCGAATTTCAGAAAACAAGAGATTTTCAATGGCCTGGTATGCAGCGCTCTGTCAAGGAGCATTTACAACTATGTAGTATCTGCTAATGCTATAAGGTTGACAGCATGAAACCAGGCGGTCTCTTGTAGCCATTGTCCATCCCTCAACAAATTTGGAAAAAAGTAACTATGGACTTCATCGAAGGCATTCCCCTCTCAAATGGATACAGTGTCATCATGGTAATAGTCGATCGACTTAACAAATATGCTCATTTTGTTCCATTAAAATACCCCTTTACTGATACATTAGTGGCCAAGGAATTCATCTCCAATATGGTTAGATTACATGGGGTCCCAACATCCATTTTAAGTGATCGTTACA
Source organism: Ceratonia siliqua (assembly GCA_034509205.1). NCBI lineage: Eukaryota > Viridiplantae > Streptophyta > Magnoliopsida > Fabales > Fabaceae > Ceratonia > Ceratonia siliqua. The sequence continues at coordinate 12,090 of JASKGM010070921.1, forward strand.
AGATATTTCTTAGCACCTTTTGGCAAACCTTATTCAAACTTCAAGGAACACAACTCTATATAAGCTCAAGTTACCACCCCCAATCCGATGGCCAATCAGAGGTGGTAAACCATACCCTGGAACAATATCTAAGGTGCTTCGCAAGTGAGCAACCAAAGAAATGGATCAAGTGGTTATCATGGGCAGAATTTAGTTATAATACAACATAGCACTGTTCCACCAAGTTATCCCCATTTGAAGCAGTTTATGGAAAGCAACCACCAAGTCACAGAACTTGCATTCCAGGCACTATCGTCATCCAGGCAGTTGATGAACACTTGAGAAATCGCAATAAGCTATTGAGAGGGTTAAAAAAGAATTTAGTCAATGCATAAGAGAAAATGAAATGCCAAGTAAATAGTAAAAGGAAGAAAGTTAAATTTGAAGTGGGTAACTACATTTATCTGAAACTTTAACCTTATAAACAGAGGTCATTTGCTACTCACAACAACATTAAGCTATCTCCAAGATATTTCGGCTCATATGAAATCCTCACTCGAGTTAGTTCGGTGGCTTATCAGATTGCACTACCCCCTAAAGCCCAAATACATAATGTGGTTCATATGAGCTTATTGAAAAAGCATGTGGGTCCATTACCTTAATGCACAATCCAACCCCATTGTCTTGGAAGAACCATACCATACATTAAAGCTTAAGATTATATTGGATAGTCGCATTGCGAAGATAGGCAAATATCAGTGTAAACACAAAATTTTGGTTAAATTGAAGAATACCCCATTAGAAGATGCTTCTTGGAAAACACCTAGCACTTTAAATGAGCATATACAAAATTTATCCTTGAGGACAAGGATTTCAAAATGGGTGGCCATTGATGAATCTCAACTCAAACTGATAGATTAGGATGAGGGGAGATTGCCACTATCTTAAACCTTACTGTGTTGGTCACTGTTATTAATTAGTTGTTAGCTTATAAATACTTTTGTGATGGAAGTATTTAGATTTTGATTGTAATTTGATATGATAGTATGGGTTGTTTGTAGTAGTTCCTTAATTGTTGCATACTCTTCCTATGTTTTGGGTATTTAAGTTGCTTATGAATGTTATGGAATGGATATGAATCACAACCCAAACTTCTACTTTTTGTCTACTCTGTGTCTCTTCTTCTCTTCTCAAAATCCTAACTTCTCACAAATTAAGCCCAATAGATTGAGCTTCAAAACTCTATTTTTTAGAAAATCCAAAATCAGAGATCAAAGTGCTAACTTTCGAAGCTTGGTGTCCCTATAAATTTGCTTGTTTTCTACGACTAGGGTATCATTGGAAATCTTGTTTCATGAATTTTCCATGATATATAACTCACTTAAAGTAGATAATAATTAAGGGAGTTATGAGTGTTCAAACATTGACATTCAAAATTGGAATTTCATAAAACCTATAAAAAAAAAATGAAAAACAGCAAACTCCACTCTCAAAGGTAAAGCGTGTAGCTCACCCCAGAGATTGTTGACCATGAAAGTTTGGGAACCAACCAAAAATGCATATATCAATAGATCGGTGGCATCAAATATTATTACGACATTAAATTAGCAATCCTTGACCATCATAAGAGGGTGTAGAGAAAGAAAACTAAAGGATAGTTCATGAATATGTTGAGTTTGTGTACTTGGTTATGGACTTGCCAGCATTGAATTTTGGAGTAGAACAGTTAGTGGACATAGAAGGACATTTTTATACTAACATCTTTTACGTGGTTCACACTTCATCTAATGCAAAACCATTTGCTTCACCTGCTAAATTTATCCTTGTTAGGGAATACCTTGTGAGCTGGCATTAGTTTGTTGAGTATGCATTTATGTCGTACAAAATTTATTGCTAGCAAAAGGACAATATATACATTTACCTCAATGTCCTTTTGCATGATGTATATATTGTCCTTGTGAATACCCTTTGTCTTTCTTGCTTTTTGATTTGTTGAAAGATATAGTAAAAAGGAAAAAGTAATATATTGCATATTTGTATTTTTGTGAATCTTATGCTTTTCTTGCTTTTTGGATTCCTATGTAGCAATTCAATGATATTTTCTTCCACGTTTTTGTCCTTTTGGCTTACAGATCCAAATAGATTTTTTTCAAATGCATATTGTGAATATATAAATATACAAATATATTTTAATTCGATGGGTTTTCAATTTGATATTTTTGAGGAGGAAACTCATGAAAAATTATGTTGGCAAGATTTCAAATTTATTATTTTTCTCATATTAGGATTAGAACAAGAGATTTAAATTTTTTCATTATTATTTGTATGCATTCTGTGACATGTAATTCATGTCTCATGTATTTTATTATGTTTTTGCATTTTATTATAGTGATTGATGTTTATATAATTGATTAGTTTGGTAGTACCAAAGTGGCTTAACTAGAAAGTGTAATAGACATCATGTCACATTTTGAAACTTAATATCTTTACCCAAGTATTAAGTTAATGACTTTGAAAACTTTTGGATGTTTTTAGTGATTTGAATATTTTGGATTGGCCTAAAGGTGCACCACCATTCAAGTGATTAATCAACTAAGATAGGGTAATTAATATATGTTCGTAGTTGAGATATTGGAATGGATGCCCAAAGGTGACAAACCTATCTAATAACGGATATATGACTAACTATTCCTAGGTGAATGGGAATCATCAATTAAGATAATTTGTTGGTATATCGTAATTAAAAACCCAAAGGTTGATTGCAATAGTACCACTTTATGTTGCATCAATATGCATTTTTTACAACTCAAAGCATTAATGTTGTGAGCATTTATTTAATTGCAGTGTTAGTTCTTGTTTCACTTCATTCAACAGCCTCATCTATTTCGATACTTAAAGGAACTAATTTCTCATATTGGAGTGAGTAGGTATAGTTTCACCTTGGTGTTTTGGATCTAAATCTATCCCTCGGTTTTGAGAAACTGGCTGCTCTTACTTATACAAGTAATGTGGAAGAAAATATTTTCTTTAAGAGTTGGGAGAAATCGAACAAATTGAGCATTATGTTTATGCGAATGACTATGGCGAATAATATTAAGTAAACACTTCCTACAGTTGATAATGCGAAAGATTTCCTAAAAATGATGCAAGAACATTTTCATTCAGCAGATAAGTTTCTTGCTAGGACACTAATCATTAATTTATCACCATGAAGTTTGATAGCAATTGTGGGATGCATGAGCATGTCCTTCGAATGACAAATTTAGTTGCTAAATTGAAAGCTCTTGAAATGAATGTGGATAATACTTTTCTTGTTCAGTTTATCTAGAACTCCTTACCTTCTCAGTATGGGTTCTTTCATATTCATTACAACACTATTAAGGACAAGCGAAATGTAAATGAATTGGCCCGTATGCTTGTCAAGGAAGAGACAAGGCTTAAGCCACAAGCACATCATTCAGTTTATCTGGTTGATGATAGAGCTGGAAATAAAATGATGAAACCATATAAGGGCAAGAAAAATGATCCACCTAAGGTGTCTAGGCCCTTCTCATGTCATTAAGGCTTATAAGAAAGTACCTAAGGGTGTCAAATGCTATTTCTACATAGAGTTTTGACACCTTTAGAGAGTGTCCAAAATGCAAAGCATGATTCGAAAAGAAGGGTAAGCTCTTACCTTATGTATGTTATGAATCAAATCTTACTGACGTTCTTTGTATTACTTGGTGGCTTGACTTAGGTTTTATTATTCATGTTTCTAATTTAATGTAGGGATACCATACAACCCATACCTTAATACCAAAAGAACACTTCATTATTTTGGGAAATAAAGTTAAAGTTCCAGTTACTGCTGTTAGGACTTTTTGTTTGTTTTTAGGCTTTAGTCGTTGTTTAGACCTTTTTGAAACACTTTGGGGCTGTTTGGAACGGTTTTTATTTTATTGTTTTTAAGAATAGTTTTTGAAAACAACTCTAAAAAATAGTTTTAGAGAACAAAAAAACAAAAAACTTGT
>JASKGM010070942.1:4925-16080 GCA_034509205.1 Ceratonia siliqua
CCAAGTTCCTTAGTTAATGACACTTATCTTTTGACAATACGCAATTTCCTTATTCTTCAAAGTTTCTGGTGAGATAGTGGGAAAGAGTAAAAAATAAGGAAATTACTTACAATATAACTTGGCCATATCCAAAAATGCAATGCTCTGGTTGGTGATGCATAATATTAATAGATGAGATTGAATGGAGTAACTAGTAAGGCATGGACAATTATGGACCACCCCTTGTTAATTCGTAATTATCAACTTTACTGTCACATTCTTCACTAAATTATAATGTCACATGCCATTTGGCTATTACAAATTTCAAAAACTCAATCAATCTTTTTTCTCACATGCTTTTATAATTAATATTGTGAAACGAGGAATATAGTTTTTTGTTGTTATATTTAAACAAGATTTTTTCCTTAATTTTTTATTGTAGCAACATTCTTTGTTTTTGTATGTTATTTCATTTTGGTATTATTAGAAATAGGTTGTCTTAAAAAGTAAGTTGTATTTCTCAATTTAATGTAAATATATTTTTGATATTAATAAATACATAGGTTATTTATATAAACTTTATTTTCTAACTATTAAGGTTCTTAAATTCTAATAAATCAAGATACATTTGAATAAAGGTTATGTAAAAAGAAATATGTATCTTTGGATGAATCTAAAAAAATATTCATAGTCACTGAATAGAACCGGTCACGTTATTCAATAAAAATTGTAGCATCCAGATTACTTCTATAGAAAGAATGAGACTATTTTCCAAGGGAATAATGAATATCAAATCATTGAAGTAGTAGACTTCAGGTAATGACACTATTAAATGAATTGGACTCAAGTGAGATATCATGCCCAAATTAATATCGTTACTTTGAACTTAAACTCACATATATTACATCCGCTAGTGGCAGAACTAAAATCTTGATAGATTATGAATTCGTGTTCATGACCACTGTGATATTTGATATACTATAAGCATGATCGTCGTGTGACATTGGTCAAGACTCTGTATATTGGGATCAGAGTAGGAGAAAATATCCAGTAACATAAATCCAAGAAATTGAGTTCGTAGCATTACATCACTTTTGGTGATTTTAAGAAGACAAGTGACATATCTAGGCACAGTGAAATAATGAATTAATTACTCATCATTTCTAGATAATTTAAGAAAAGTTCTAAAGGATTATATGGTTACTTATAGGATGAAATATGAGACCAAGGGACAAAATTGACATAAGAAATAAAACGGTAATTTTACCTTATGACAATGGATGGATATGAGGGTTCACAAATACTAGGTTTGTAAATTGAATAAATCAATATTTAACACTGACTTATCATAATTTTAGGATTTTTTGAAAGTGAAATCATGAGTCTTTGATGAAATCGCGTCATAATTAATAAACTTGATTTATCTTAATGAGATTAAAATAATTTCAAGTTTATTGAAGCTTGAAATTCTAATATCCAAATGGATTCCCCATCTAACTTTAGAAAATTCAATCCACATTAAGTTGAAAGAAATTTAGATGAAATTAAATGATAGCTTAAAACATTTATGTCTTAATTAAGACAAGAGTTGTATTAATCTAGAAAAATAATTATTTTAGGAAAAATGTTGTCCAAATTGTGATTAAAATATGAAAAACATTTTTGTCACTAAAGAGACAAAAATAACTCTTTTATTAGTTGTCTAAATTAAATAAGTGTTGTTTTAATTAGACACTATAATTTTAAGATAAAGATTATTTTAATTAAGACAAGAGTTATCTCAATTTAAACAATATTTATTTTAAGTAATTATTTTGTTAGACTACTTTAAACTAATGTTTGAAATGATCAAATTAATTCATTTAAAGAAGTTGATTAAAATAAAATTAAATCTCTATTTAATTAGGAATTTCAGCCATAGCATTTCATTGGGATAAAATTAATTCTAATATTATTTCAAAATTTGAATTGTTCAAACTTGTGAAACAATCTCCTCCTCATATGATGGAGACGTGCACGGCCAAAGGAGGGAAATTGATATTTGAAATGTTCAAATATATTACTCCTAATTAATTAAAGTGAATAAAGATTAAAAATTAACAGAGTTTTAATTTTTAAGAAAACTTACTTTCACTAGGAGACTAAGTGAAAGGGAATTTTATAAAATAAAGCTATTTTATTATAATTTATATTCTAGCATGACTAATTAGAACGCTCCACACACATATTTTATTTAAGTATTAAATAAAATATGAATTTATCAATTAAATAATATAATTATTAATTGATAAATCAATTAGATGATTTGATTATCTACTTTTTCTCTAGTAGATGTGTAGAATCCTTAAATTTTAGGATGGCTGTTTTTGAATTTCACTTAAGTGGCCTAGGAGTAGAATATTATAAATATAACTTAAATATTTTCTCACCTAACAAAGGGCTTAGCCGTCCACATTAGAGAATGGAGGGAGCTAAAAATCATATTGAGGGCTTGAGAAAAGAGAGAGAGGTACATCTTCCTTACTTTTATTCTTGAGTGGCTGAGAGCTTGTATAAGGTGGTTGGAGTTCCTTCAGTGCAATTTCTCCACGTCATAATTGAAAGGAAAGGAAATGCTTTCTATTTCAATTTTGAGAAAGTTATCTAATTAATTCTTTCATCTTTTATTTTCTTCCAGTTTCTAAACCTATTCACCATAGGTTCTGTTGATTGGTGTTTTCCAAAGAATAGGCGATAAGTGCGCTTGATCAGGAAGCAAATTGCAAATATTAAAATAACTACAAGAGGTGTGTGAAAATTCTCCACTCCTTCCACTACCTAGCCGTGATGTGATTTTGCATTGGTTTTTTGTTTTTGTAGGTTTTACAAGTTTGTAATGTCTTAAAAAAAAGTTAAAACACATGCTTGTACCATAAACGCCTAAGGGTAATCACTAGATCCAATAGGTATTTCTTTTTCTCACATTACTTTTGGTTAAAAAACTATTCATTGTCTTATTGGACCTTTAATTTATCTTGATAATCTTTAACTTGAATATTATAGGTTTATCGTCATCAAATTACTGAAGCTCCTTCTCCAGCGCATCATTTGGAAGATACACAAAGGAATTGAATTTCATCAATGAACTTTGAATATTTGTGTTTGATATGCTTATAATGTTAGATGTCGGACTCTCATAAATGTTTTAGTACATTTTGAGTTTCATCTTATCTGGAACATACTTGAATTTGAAACCCCATATGTTATGTACATGGTAGTTTTATGTTGTTCAATAAAGTTATGGATTTAAACATGTTGTATTTTTAATAGTGTTGTTATAACATGTTCAAATATGTATTAGTTGATTATGACATTTAATACAGGGGTTTCTATGACAATAAAAACATATAATCACAAAAAAAGGTTTCAGTGATGATAAAGTTTGTCGCCACAAATAAGGGTCTTTGTTGTCACAAATAAGGGTTTTAGTGACAACACTAGCATGTCACCACAAAAAAGAGGTTTCAGTGATGGTATGCTTATGTCGTTACAAAACATTGTTTCTATGACGACAAGAATATTGTTACAAATAAGGGTTTTTGTAATGACATGCTTATGTTGTCGCAAAAAATAGTTTATGTGATGACATGTTTTGGCGTCGCAAAAAGCTATTTTAGTACAAATAAAAGTTTTAGTGTTGACCAAAAAATTACTTTCAATGATGACTTATGAGAATATATATATATATATATATATATAACTAAATTATCAATGAACCATTTAGTGACAAAGATGGTTTTCACTATAGATACCTTCAGTAACAACATTAATGTCGTTACTAAATCTATATCTTTTAGTGACGCCAAGAGTCGTCATAAAACATTGCCTTTCAGTGATGACTTTTGTTTGTTGTCAGTAAAACCTTTAGCTATGGTAATTTGGATGTGCCAGCATTTCTCCAATAGAGCTCATAAAAGTCATCACAATTCAAACACACATATTACTGGTAATTTGCCCGACTCGATCGCTTCAGTATCCTAAGTCAGGTCAATGGGGTGCTACAGTTGTTCGGGCCAACTCAAAAAAAATTAATAGGGTGCTGCTACAAAATGACACCGCTAGCCACTTGGCATTTGATGAAAGAGCCAAACGACATTGTTTTGGGGGGATGAGACTCGAGAGAGCCCTCCTCACTCAGTCACTCCTCATCCTCACACTGTTGCACAGTCTCGTCTCTCCCTTTCGCAATGACTCAGGCAAACAGGCAAGCAACCCTCTTTAGCACGACGACACGCCTCGACCACTCTCCTCCAACTCGTCATTTCAAGTAATTGTAGAAACATGGTTTAGTTGTTGATGTTCAATTTTAAAAAGTCCTCAACAAAATTTCTAAAATAATCTTGTTTTAAAATTAAGTGACAAGATATTTAACAAGGTAACACGCATTCAATTGTACTAATAATTCTAAAATAGCTCACCAAAACTTAAATACAATAATATTAGGAATTATAGTTAGTGCTATAGTTAGTGATTTCTTAAATTTTAAATTCTAAAAGTTATTCTAAAGTCAGAATCTTGAAGACTTGAAGCAGATAATATTTTTGTTTGAAAATACTTTATTAATTAAAAGTAATTAAAACTGTACCTTCTATTTGAAATTTATGATTTTTTTTCCTAATTATCTATGGTGCCCACATTGTTTGGTTTAGAATTATGTGTCTACATGAGTTTTAGTAATTTTTTTGTTTCTTCATGTGGGTATTAAAAGAAATGTAATAATTTTAATATTGGATTAATCTTCAATGTATTGTTTGAGAATTGTATTTTCTTTCTGGTGAGAGTATCATTACTTTTTTCATTAATTCATTATTTCTTTTGGCTGATCATATGCTTCATCAACTACACATAAATTGTGTCTATCTATTTTCATAGACAGTTAGAGACATCAATATTCCCATTTGTTTATCTAGGTACAGATTACAGATCGAATATGTGGCCAAGCTGATTTATATGGGATGCTATAATTGTAAATAGATTATGCCTTGCACCAATTAATGACCTCTCTGTCTGAGATTTATTATATGCTTAAGTATATATTGTTTGACAAGTTAAATGTGCAACCAGTAGTGGGACTGTGGGAGTGACATTGCAAGAAATTATTTACAATAGGTGTTGCTTCTCATGAAAATCTGTTTCTTGTAAACAGCCATTATTTACAATTTACCTAGTGTTTATTTAAAAGCAAGAATAATATCTAGCATTATATTTCATTTTAGGGGTCAGGCTGGGCCAACATTATGCCAGCCCGATCTAAATTCAAATCGGCTCAACCCGAATATGTTAAAAATATTGAACAATGTATGATAATTAGAACACCATAAAAACATACAAGAGACAAACCTGAATTACTCATTATGATCAGACTTAAAATACAGTGAGTCTCACGGTTTAGGATTTTTCCCTCCAATCTAATACTTGAACAATGTATGATAATTAGAACACCCTAAAAATATACAAGAGACATACCTGAATTACTCATTGTGATCATACTCAGAATGCAGTGAGTCTCATGGTCTAGGATCTTCCCCTCCAATCTCCAATTGTAATAGACGGCTTTCAATGGGATAGCCAGAATATGTTATAACACATATTTATATTAAGAGTGGAGAGGGGACCTAGCCATCACACAAATAACTTAACAGGCCCTCCCATTACGGGTTTTTGATAGGTACTGACCTATAATATAACCGCCCAACCACATAACCTAAAGTAGGTGTACATAGCCCATAATCAACTTAATCACATAATTATTTTGGGCCTGTCACACTTGTCTTTATATAAATATATATTGGATCATGTTATCAACCCGTTTTATAAAATCAAATAAACAATATATAATGGAAGCCCATAATTCTAACAATCTCCCACTTGGGGAACATTAATTCCTTTGAAAACATTTTATTTTGAAAATGACTCTTGGGTTGAACAACAAAATTTTGTCATGTGGCCACGTTTTGAAAAACTCACATGATCCAAAAGACAACACCTAAAATCATGACTCTAGCCAAAAAAGTTGAATGATATTGAATCATGGTGGCAACTATATCATTTGTAGACACAGGACCTTCCATGGTTGCAAATATCACAAACTGTATTGCATGAGTCTCATATGTGGTAGTGTAGCAAGAAAACAACATCAACATGTGATCAATAATATGTTGTTTCAATGTTGGTCCCACTAACCAAATGCACTAAAAGGAGCCAAAAGACATATATTTTCAATAGTAGAAACATATGGATTATCAGGCATCAAGCACATCCTTAATAATAAAAGCTACTATTATTGAAAATATTAGGTTACTCCCATTAACCTAATGCATTAAAAGGAGCCAAAAGACATATATTTTTAACAGTAGAGACATATGGATTATTAGGCATGAAGCACATCCTTAATAATATAAAAAAATCTACTACAATGGAAGAATCAATCAATTTGAAATTAAACATCAAATTAACTTTATTATCACTAGAAATAAATGAGTATCCAAGTTTCATCAAACGATTTTGTGAAATCAAATTCCTCATAAAAGAAGGCACATAGAAAACATTCTCCCAAAAAACAAAGTTCAAAAGAAGTCTAACAACTCCTACAAATTCTACTAGGAATTTAGCATCATTCCCAACTCTAAGTATGGACTCCCTCTCACTTGGTCTCATCTTGCTTATAATTCCCTCCTTGTTTCTTTTTCTTTTCTAACTAAGTTGAAAACTTGAGACACTCAGATTGCTTGTGCCCTATCTTCTTGCAAAAGTAACACATGTCTCTTTCTTAAAAGTAGCTTTTGGATCTCCTACAATATGCTTCCGGCAAGAATTACAACTTTGACCTTCGACATCCTGAGGGTTCTAGGGTGCATGATGATGCTTAATCTTTTCTTCCTCCCTTATGAGAGCTCTCACCAGATTTAGTCACAAAAGCAAGTTTAGATTGCACAAGGAAAACGTTCTTACTCTTTTCCTTCTTAAGTTTGTCTTCCTCAGCAACACACTTAATAATAAAATGCATTCACATTCCAGAGTACATTCAAAGTGTTATAAGCTATTTTGATTTGAGAAAAGGTCACGAACAGAGAATTCAATATATGAGGCACAAGAAAAGTATCTGGTAAGTCAATTTTCAAGTCTTTCAGTTTAGTCTGGTAGTGGACCATTTTGAGAATATATTCCTTGACACCACTTATACCATCATAGGTCATAGATGTCAGTTCTTTCATGAGGAATCTTGATTAAGAATTATCAAACACAAGGTATCTATCGCCTATAGACTTAAAAATGTTTAGTATTATTGGACTCTGGCAATCCACTCAACAAATATTCTTAAACGAACCTTTTAATGGCAATTATACTAAGCCTATTTGACCTATCCCATTTAGCATGTAAATCTCTCGGTTCAATTGCACTTTCACTAGTAGGTCGAGGGGACTCATCCTCACATAAAGCCAAATCAATATTGGCAATCCCTAGTGGAAACTCAATGTCTTGCTTCCATCGCTTAAAGTTTGAACCAGTCAGAACTTCAATAGAGACAGTGTTATTGTTCACAGCAAAAGAAACTATTCAAAACAATATGAATGCAGTTATTATTAGATTATATAGGCAATATAATCAATAAGGTTCAACCATACAGGTCATAATAAGGAGTCCAAGCACATTATTGCATACCCCCCTTTGGGTAAGGTGTGCATCATGTAGTAGGTTCTCCTAATTGATGAAGCCAAATGAGAAAAATCCACAAAATGCTTAAAAACTCATCCCCTTTGGGTAGATGAATTTTCAAGCCTATATCATTCTCATAACAACATGTTTCATCATTTTTTTTAATTAAAAACATACAATAACCCCTTTTGGGTAGGCAACTGTATGTAATAACAAAAAAAATCATTTTGAATAATGCTGGAAAATTTCAAGAATCAATATCAACTACCACTTTGGTGGTAAAATAAAATATAGCTTGGTACTTATTAGGCTATGCCGCCAAAAACTTTTTTTTCTTTTTGAAAGTATTTGTTTATTTTTTATTTGCATTTGACCAATAATTTTTTTTAAAATAACAACAAAGTCTATTTATCTACTATAGATCCACTCAAATTTTGTAAAGCAAAATTAAAAGCACGTTAATATTTTTTAATAATACCTTTATTTAAATAAAAAAATAAGTATGATCTCAAATCTTAATTAATATTACTAAAAGTGTTTGTCACCAGATTTGATGAAAACTTAAATTGCTTTTTTTTTCATAATGCTTTTAAAAAAATGATTTATAAAGATTTAAAAACAACTTTTGTAACATGACTAGATAGACCTTTAATATCATATTTTTCATTGTTTCGTATGTATCCCTAACTTCATAAATGAATACATATGGACTGTTTCGATGGATATAGAAGTATATTTTGTTCTTTGATCAGGACGAGCATAGAGTTCCAAATTAAAGAATTATAATTTTAAACTAATGTTTCGATGGATATAGAAGTATATTTTGTTCTTTGATCAGGACGAGCATAGAGTTCCAAATTAAAGAATTATAATTTTAAACTAAGTTCCATGTCTCAATTATGTTTCTATTGGATTTACAGCTCGAGCAATCCTAAACATATAATGATTATGATGATACATGACAGGCGAAGTTACGTCGGACCTCGGTTTTTCTATTTTCCAAAGATTTCTTGTCTTTTTTGTGATACTTTACAATTTTTTAAGATAAAAAAATTGGAACAAACAAGATATTTTCATGAATCTTATCTTTACCATTACATTAACATTGATTTTACTGCACCTTACCGAGAATCATAAAATCTCCCCACAATTGTATTGTGTTAGATCATAAAAAGACCTAATTATTTTTATGGCACTCCTCTATATATAAAATTACTTTTTAACTTTTAAGATATTTTCTTTTATCACCCTTACTATTATTTAAATATCTCCAACACCTCTCTTAATTCATCTATCAGAGTGTATGGGATAGCTACTATTCTCTTGTGCAGGCTCTAATAGGAGGAAAAGTTTGGTACTACAACTCCTCATTCACAGATGCAGGAAGGATCCCACTTCAAGAAAGTGGGACTTATTCACGTGAAGTAAAGCTCACCTCACATTTATTAGATATGGCTCGACCGAAGTATCTAACTTTTCTCCCTCTAATATAGGGCAACTTTAAGGGAGAAAAGAAATTGAACCATCACGTTGTAAGTTATATCTTGGTAGTAAAATTTTAAAGCGAGCATGACAAAAAAAAGTTGGTTGAACACGACCAAAGCCAAGGAAGAAAAAACAAAAACATGTTTTGCATTACCAAAACGTTATTCGGCTGGTTCCTATAGTTGTTAGGATTAGACTAGATCCAAACAGTCAAAATGATTGACGTCTTTAGGGACAGATAACATGGTCTGTTAAGTTAGTTTGACAGAGAATAGTTAATTTGAAATCATGCAGTGGTAAGGTAATAGCATAACGTAACTATCAAAAATTTAATTCATACTAATTTATCACAAGATATTAATTTTATCAGTGTATAAAAATAATTTTTACCTCATAAACAATAATTTTCACAAATATTACAAACATATTTTATATTATGATAAAAAATATTAGAATGAGTAAGATGAGTAAATGGAATATCATGAGTAATTAAAACGAAGAGAGTTTGTAAGAAATGTTTTTTGTAACAGTAGCCTTAATTGTACATAAATAAATTTAATGAAATGTATATAGTAAGAGGAGTAATTTGTGACAAATTTTAGGAGAGTTAAATTTATAAGAGTATCCCAACTATATATTTCTTTTTTAATTATTTAATTGTGGCGTGAATAACTTGCTTCTTATTGGATGAAAGTAAATTAGTTTATGTGTATACAAATTGATGTATACACTACCTGAAATCTGTAATAAAAAAAAAAAAGAATATTTAAGTAAAGTTCCTTAAATATTTGTCATAAGATTTTTGTAATCAATGAATGATATGTTATCAATAAATGATAGGTATAATAAATTTTTTCATCCAATTAATTCTTTGCTTTCATTAAAATATTAACTAGTATCTTGATATGAATTAATGTATATGTTAATTTAATTTTTTTAATTATTATTTATTTTATTTTAAAATAAAATAAATAATTTTTAAATTTTAAATAAATTTTTTACTAATTTTATAACTATTCATTAATAATTTTTTAATTATAAAAATAAATAATATTCTCTCACTGTCCCACCCACTATCTCATTATCCTTTAACATTTAAAAATATATGCATCCCCTCACATTTTTCTTGGATGATTTTAACGGATAAAAACACCAAATGATTCTAAAACCATATGTAACAATATAGATATATTAATCACTTATTGATTGAAAAACTTGATAAAAAACAAAAAAATTTACCTAAATTTTGTCAAAATAATAATAATAATCCCGAGCTATACTATTTTTTTTTAACTTTTATGCATGAGCAAGAGTAACTGATATCGTATAGCTTCCAATTCAAAATTTTATCCAGCTAGCTTTCGCTTTTGACTCTTTACAAATCATATCAAATTTTCTTCTACTGTTTTTTCTTCCTACCTTGTTACTACCCTACACTCCCTTCCCCTATCACCCCCTATCATTTTTATCTCCCACCACCCTTTTTTCTTTATTTTGTATTATATGTATGTTTTCAATTTGTTATATCTTTTTTTTTTTCTTTTTTTGCATTTGTTCTGAATTATTTTTGAAATTTCCATTTCTCCTTCAAAATTTATATCAAATATTATTTTTGAATTTTTTTAACTATTTAATTTTTTAAATTTAAAATTTATTTTTCATTATTAAAAAAAAAAAACCTATAGACATCTCCTAAAAATGAACCTATCACAAGCAATACTGCATAGGATCCAGGCATTCTAAAACTAAACCATATGATTGATATAAAATATGTAAATTGTCAATGGAGACAAACCATATTTTATGTCATTGATCACGATTATGTTTTAATTAATACCATGCCATAACAAAAGTGTTAAAGAATTCAGAGAAATACTAGAATTAAGAAAAGAGAAGAAACTAGAGTTTCATTGATACTGAAAGATACAATAGAATAAATTAACCTAAATACAAAGAAACAATATATAGGCTAAATAAATTATGAAAAGACTATTCT
>JASKGM010070953.1:0-16078 GCA_034509205.1 Ceratonia siliqua
GTCGTGGTTTATTCTGTTGTCTGTCAGGCTTGTGAGGGCTGCTTTACAGTAGTCTTCACGCCGGTCACGTGCCTGAAGTTGGGTCGTGACACGCACCCTCTGTCTAAATTTAAATTTAAGTTTGACAACATCTAAATGGGGAAATGAAATCATGTTTTGAATTAAGAAATAAGAAAATTGAATCATAAGAACCTAGTGTAAGCATGATGCCTGGAGCAAATTTTTGAAGCAAGGAAATAATGTTTTATAATTCGTTTTAACACTCAACTTTGAAAGTATCAGCAATAGAATGAATGAATGAAAAAGGGAAATAATTATAAACACATAAAATGAAACTATTAGTTTAAATAAGTATTGCGAATCTGTTATCAATCTAGAATCCCAACCCCTTTCACTACATCAAAAGAGCTTTCTGAATTGGAATTATTCAGATTCAGTGTCAGTGTGAGAGATAGTGGTCCAAAATGTTAATTGACTATTCTGAAATTGCAATGACAACCCCAACATCATATCTCCAAATCAGATCCAACACAGCTTCAGTGATTCGTTGATTGATGTTGTATGCTATGTTGTAAAGGTGAGCAAATGCAAACAAAAAAGCCGTACAAAACCACAATAGAATTGTCCTGTACACAGCACTACTTGAATTTGGGGATTCTAGCTTAATAGATTAAATTCATTATAGGATGTGATACCAAACAACTTTTGATTAATATATAGAAATATAATTCTATACTGAACTTACAAAAGTATAAAAAATTCTTGGTTATATAATTCTATATTACTTGAAAGTGATGCTTAAACGCGCACAACCAAAAACAATAACCAAACATATTTAAATCTTCATACATATATATATGCTTCAACTCCAGAATTGAACAGGAATCCTGTGAATGATGCATTCCACCTCTTCTTTCCCTTCTAAAATCATTTGTGCTCTTCTATTATATATTTGTTTTCAACAAGTTGTCACTCATTCTCTATTCTTTCAATATCTTTAATTATTACACCCATCTCTGCTAAACAGGCTCTGATCTCAAGCAACAACATTTCTATACAAATACCTAGAGGTTGGGCATGAAGGCTCTAACTTCCATTAATGCCACTATCAGGAACCTTAATTTCTACGTATGGAATAACTAATTTGTTTTTATAACATTGTTATTTTTTCAGTGCTCAAATCTCATATCCAACACTATCCACTAATTGAATTTGGGGATTCTAGCTTCACTCTCCAACTTTAATATTTCTCATTATCTACTTCGAAGTTAGCTACAAGCATGGGATATGCATGCTCTCTAACTTGTAATTTGCTTGTGATTGAATCGCGCCACTTTTATATATATAGTCAATCCCAGAATATATCAGAATTTAAAAAGCAGTTTATAACGATTTTGCTTATCTATTCTGCAAACAAAATGGCAAGTTATCATGCAAATGGATGCTTGTTCCGGAAAGGGCGAGCATCAACATACAAGACATTTTTCCCAGCTAAACGGGCCTTAAATTGATTAATAAAAGTTATGTAGTTAATTATAAATCATATAAACGCATTAATACTTGAAATCAAATGAAATAAAATAGTTTTACACAATTACTCTTAACTTCTTGGATCAAATTATCTCCTTAGTTTTCTCCCACTTCTCCCACTTTCTTTTTTCTAGACTTTCACACCCTGCCATTCTCATTTTTTAAATTACTTTTCCAATCTGCACATGATTTAGAATGTGCCTACTTCCAAATACTTATTAAAATAACCAAATATATAATTGAGAAAACAAGACTAAAATTTAAAAGAATTGTAAGAATCAAATAGTCTATCAATTCTAAAATTATTAATATAAGCGATCCATGATTGCTGATTAGGTCAAATTTTATTTTCTTGCTCAAAATTATTAATTGTGTGTAAAACTAAATTGCAATTTTTGATTAGTTGTTTTTTTTTTTGAATTTTTGAATTTATTAGATTAATAGACTTAATTAGAGGTCAACTTTTTTTAAATTTTAATTTATATTAAAATTTCAAATTTTGAAGATTAGGCCATAATTTATTTTCTTGCTCAAATTTATTATAATAGTCAAGTCAATATGCCTTTTTGGCCAAATGAAACATGCAACGATTCTAGAGACTTCATTTTCTACATGAGATTGATTCTCGTTTAACGTGTGAGTAGAGAGACTTCCTTTTGAAACATGCAATGATTTTAGAGACTTATTTTCTACATGGGTTTAAATACAGTTCACTCTCAATTGGGAAAAGCGCTTAATGGTTTGGCCACCAGGGACGGATAGAGGGGAAGCAAGGGCCCGGCCCCTTCCTCCAATTTTTTATTAATATATATTTATAAATTTTTCTTAAATTAATTGAAGTTGTAAAGCTTTTCTTTTTGTTATCTTCTTGAATAAGAGAGAGTGGGGCTTCTGAAAACATCAAAAGGTACATATTAATATAGTATTTATAAAAGTCAAACTTTATTAAGTTTGTATATAATTTAATATATTAATTCTTACAAAAATAAGTTCAGTGAATTAATAGTTATTATAAATAATTGTAGTCTTATTCATTATTTAATTTTATTTATAAATATTTTAAGTTATTTATAAATTTATAATTGATTAGTTGTGGTTCAATTGTGAATTTATCATTTATAATTGTGATTTATGGACTCATTTTGTTTGAATTATGAATTTATAGTAGTGGTCCCATATATTTTATTATTTATTATATTTTATTAATAATTATATTTATGTGTCAAATAATTATTATCAAATAATTACAAATATTATAAGAAAATAATTTAGAGAACACCATCTCTATAATTACTACTGTGAACAGTTAAACGGTGCTCGTGGCAGCTTTTGGGCCCCTTAAGAAGTTATTAGTCCAACTAAAACTGTAGTTTTCAATTCTCTAAGATTACGCGTATAGCAACTAAGGACTGTGACGACTATTGTATATTTTTTCTATTAAAGAAGGTAAGAATAGTAGGATTTTTATTTTTAAAATTTTAACTTTAATTTATTTGAATTTTTTTTATTTTTTTATTTTAAAAAATAAAATTAAAAAATATAAAAAAATTCAAAGATTTTTTTTGCTTTTTTTTAATTTTTTTCTACTTTATTTCTTAAATAATTTTTTAATAATTGTGTTAAGAAATTTTTTAATTTCTTTTAATTTTTTTAATTTTTTCAAAATTTAAAAAAATATTAAATTTATTTATTAAAATAAAAAATATAATAAAAATTAAATAATTAAAAAACAAAATTTTTAAAATAAAAACCCTATTATAATGGGGCAAATAAAAATTAAATGATTAATTGTAACTCGACTTGAAAATAAACGTCGTAAAGCTAGAAGCCTTTTGAATGGGGCAAATTTTTTTTTTCTCTTTTTGTCTGAATGAAGTTTATCTTCATCCCAAAATACAAAAAGCAATCAGAAAAGAGATTAACTGCACTTGTAAATGACACTCCTGATCTCATAAGTAATAAATAAAATAATATGTTTCTTCTGTTAAATTTAATTCATAGATATAACAACTAAATGATGAAATCTACCACATAGCTTAAAAGACACTAATCACTTGTATGCAACCCAAAATCAGAGGAAAGATAAATATGATGATTTCACAATCACACTAAGGAATCCTAATTTGAAAAAATAAGTTTCTCATGTTTGGTATGCTTCTTTTAAAAAAAATTTCCAGTGAAGTTTGATTCCTAGAAATATTTTTTTTTTGCTAACTTTCTAGGAAAAACATTACTGGGGGTAGTATTCCTACTTTCCTACCAAGGTAGACAAATTTTTAACATGTAAAATGTCCATTATGCCCTTCTAGGTTAACAAAAGAAATTCCATTTCAGAAACTCATTCTTCCTCATTCCTCCTTCATGCCTTCGGTTTGCATAGACTGAGAAGCTGCACGCCTTCGTAGATGACGGTTCTGCTTGCTTCGCGCCATTCGGTTTGCATAGACTGAGAAGCTGCACGCCACCGTAGATGACGGTTCTGCTTACTTCGCGCCATTCGGTTTGCAGAGATAGATCAGGTTTGTGAGATTTTGGCTTCCGCTGTATTTTTGGGATCTTAAAATGCGCGTTCTGTTTATGAGATTTTGGCTTCCGTTGTGTTTTCCTGTCACTTTGCTATTCTGATGATGATGCTACCTTTTTATATTGCATGTTCATTATTATATAGTTGTCTGTAAACATCTGGTGATATAAGTGTATGATTCCTTTGTTTTATGCGCAATGGAAGTTGTTTATTCCATTTCTAATCACTTTGTTATTTTACTCGCTATACGATTCCTTTGTTTTGTTTCATTATTATATAGTTGTCTATTTATTCCTTTGTTTTAAACATTTGGTGATATAAGGCAGATCTAATCAACTTGGTTATCTGAAGCCATCTCCTTGTAAATTGTTGTAAATTGTTGTTGAAATGTTGGTGTGATTAAACGCTTTGAAATTTTAAAGCAATAACTTGTGCATTATGAATTATATGTCCATTTTCAGTAGCCAAGGAGAGACGGCAATTTATCAATTTCCTTTGACATGTCATGGATAGACATCCGTACCAGTCAAAACTGAAATCAAATTTTGCAATATGGACACTTCTTGGACTTTTGTAGGCTTTCGAAAAAGTACATAGATGAGATGATATATTAGTTTGCATTTGATTCAATATGATAGCATCTACTGTTCCCATAGCTTTTTGGGTTTGTATAACATAATTTGGATGAAGGAAAAGTTATTAGTTAAGTTTGGAATATGTGTCTTGACCCCTGTCACTCGCAAGCAAAATTTTGTATATAGAGATGGAGTTTGATTAGTATATATGACTAACTTTAGGTTCATATATGCTTAATTGAGTGTGAATATGATATTTATGTACTTGACATTCTCTCTCTCTATTAGGATTCCTTCTTGTATCATTTGTGGTATCTTCTATCATAGGCAAGCAATAGCGATGGTATGCATGCATTTTGCTGGGTTGACACATTATAATTGAAAAACATAGTTTGTCCTTGGTGTCTAGCTTAGATACAATTTTGATTGGACCATCAATGAGAACCCAACATATAGAAAGCTAATATCATACTTGCATCTTGATTAGACCAGGGTACCGCAACCTTTGATTTCTCATTAGACTTATTGAAGCTCAATTATCTTATTTGCATTTACTGCTTAGGTTCAAAATTTGGAAGAGATTTTGAGTTGAAATAAACAATTGGAGTTTGTTAATTAGCTGATAATTTTGAGAACCTGGTTTTTATGCCAAAAACCTTTCAATAGTCCCCTTTAACTAGTGTTATAGATAATAATAGATACCATTATTGGGTCTTATCCTAAAAGAACAAGGTACTAGGTGTATGTGAAAAAGTAGCTAGGTTGCTAACTTTCTAAACATACCGTCTGAATTTCAATAATAAATATAATTAATCCTAACTAAAATTCCTTTCTTAAAGTTTTTAAAATCTGCAAATTTTGTAGTAGATAAATTCCACATGTCTGTTTGTATGGCATGAGTCATACCTTCCTTAACGAGCTACACCAATTTGATTTTTCTTTTATTTTCTTTTGCCCCTTTATTTTGTTTTGCATGAATTCCTTTTGTTAATTCTTTCTTGCTCTAGTCACATATACACCACCAATACTCTAATATCTTTTCCTACATATATATAGCCACTTGAAGTGAGCAATAATTAACTTGTGTGCTAAGTTAAGAATAATTATAAAAAAAAATCAAAATTTAGAGAATGTGGTAGTTCAAAGTAAAGTGAGAGATTATAATGTAAAAAGAGAGAGTATGAGAAGGAATTGGATTAAAAATAAGGAGAGTGAAAAGAGGAAGCAGGTGTGCAGTTATTCAAAATTATTTAATTTTCTAGCTTAATTTTTTGATTCCAACCATATCTTTTATTAATTTATTCACAAGCATGATATTTAGTACCTTTTTGGAACTTTAGGACAAAATACGCAAATGGAAAACTATCAGCTAGTCCCTTAATTAGTGGTAGAGATATAAACTATAATTATAATAATCTAATGTAAAATTTCTCTTGAAAATATAAATTTGGATAAAACAAAAATATGTATGAGTTTTTCATATTTGCCCATATTTAATAATAATTAGAGAGGAATGCTGGTCTCTAAAACTAGCTTTCCTAAAAAAGTCACAAATATGTGTCAAATAGTTATAGCCTTACAATCATGAAAGAGATGAGATGCATGGATAATGGTGTTGTAGTAAATAGGTATTTTGTGAGTTACTGTTTATGTGATAATAGCAAAACTCCAAATGATATCATTTTCAATCACTATTATTTAATACACATAGTCAAACTTTGTCTCTATTGGATGATTTGATTTTCAATCTTCTAACAGGCCTTTTGCTATGGCATGATTACACCATACAAGGAACAAAAAGTTCTTCATCATATGTATGAGGTAGTTGGAGTTGTTAAATCAATTTTCTCTTTTCTTCATGAATATATGTTTGGAAATATTAGCTGATTATCTACGAAGGAGAACTAGGAGAAGGGTAACTTAGGATCATCATAGTAAGGCTATGGTGAGAGATGTCAATTTTGAAAAGATAGTTTATATTAGCGATCTAGCTTGCATTGAGAATACTAGGATGGATAGGAGGAGCTTTCATAAGTTGTGTGACTTAGTGAAAACTATTGGGATGCTTGTACCAACTAAGAACATGGGTATAGAAGAGCAAGTTGCAATATTTTTGTACATTTTAGCTCATGATGTCAAAAATAGAGTAATTAAAAGACAATTTATGAGGTATGGTGAAACAATAAGTAGGCAGTTCAACAAGATATTGCATGCTGTATTGAGATGTCATCCAATTTTACTGAAGCAACTTGAACTCCTGCCTGAAGATTCCACTGATTAACGTTGGACATGGTTCAAGGTAATGCTACAAATAGAAGAATCTAGATATTATTAATTTATTGTTTCATAAATATTAACTAATGATACACATTTTTTCTTGAATCAATAAAATTATCTAGGAGCTCTAGATGAGACATACATAAAGTTAAATGTCTCACAAGCTGATAAGGCTAGGTATCAAACCAAGAAGGGTGAGATAGCAACAAATGTGTTAGGAGTTTGTTCTCAAGATTTACAATTTATATATTTCTTGCCTGGATGGGAGGGATCAGATGCAGATTCAGGAAATGTTGTATATTGTAGGAATTGTTTGAAGGTGCTAAAAGGTATTTTAAATTATTGGGGAATTTCAATTTTGTATTTTAGATTGGTGCATTTTAATTTATTGTAATAAAATTGTAAAGTGATGAAAATTGGTTTTTAGGTTATTATTATTTGTGTGAGCTGGCTATATGAATGGGGAAGGGTTTCTTGCACCTTATAGAGGGCAAAGATATCATCTTAGTGAGTAGAGGCATGGGGCACAACCTACAACATCACACGAGTTTTTCAACATGAATCATTCTCAAGCTAAGAATGTCATAGAAAGATGTTTTGGGGCATTAGTGGGACCTTGGGCAATTTTAAGGCCTAAATCCTTTTGTTCTGCTAAAACACAGTGCAGGATAATTATCTCATGTTGCTTGCTTCATAATCACATTAGAAGGGAAATGTTGGATGACCCTTTAGATCCCTACTTAATAGAAATAAATGAAACCGAAGATGTTTTCCAAGGTAATATGATCAATCATGTAGAGACATCTGATACTTGGACACTTTGGAGAGATGAGCTTGCTCAACAAATGTTCAATACATGGAGAGGACAACGTTGAACCCTAATTGGGTAGCATTATTGTTTGTTTATGCTTTTTATGTTGATTGTAATAATGACTACTTTTAGGTCACAATTTTTCATGTGTTGTAATAATAAGTTTTGACAATTTATTTTCTACCTACTGCATTGTGTTTCATTATATTGTAATGGCTTGGATATTGACTACTTTTAGCACAATTTCTCATGTGTTAGAATAATAAGTTTTGACAATTTGTTTTCTACCTATTGCATTATGCTACATATGTTGTTTTGATCCTTCACTAGATGGGAGAACCCAGGGTTAAACGTATTAACCATCAGTGGACTGCTAAAGAAGATGGCATCCTTGTCCAGTGTCTAGTTGAGGACGGGATAAATTGGAGAGGAGACAATGATTTTAAGCTTGGATTTCATAAACATATAGAGCATATGATGATTGAAAAGATGCTTGATTGTATCTTAAAAGCTCACCCTCACATTGAATCAAGGGTTAAGTAATTGTAGAAGCAATATACAGCCATATGTGAAATGATGGGGCCTAGGGGTGGTAATGGGTTTGGCTAGAATGACAAGGAAAAAATGATTGTGGTGGAGAAAGAAATATATAAAGATTGGGTAAAGGTAATATATGATATTGTTGTTTCTATATTTCTTCTTCCATATGCAATTGCTTTCTTCAATTAATAAATGTTGTCTGTCATTTTTATTAGCAGTCCCACCCTAGTGCCAAAAGGCTTTACAACAAGCGATTCCCTTACTTTGATGTCCTGGGTCTAGTGTTTGGGAAAGATGCAGCAACTAGAGAAGCTGCAGAGTACCCTACTACTATTGTGGAAGCAATGGATAGAGAAGAAAGGAAAGCTGAAACCCATTATGGAGATGGTGAAGCGGATGTTGAAACTGAGACTGGTGATGAATTTATTGATACACTGAACTCGGTTGTTGACACCCAAATTTCTCCTATTGGTGCCCAGACAAGTGGGTCAACTGGTGGGAAGAAAGGGTAAAAAAAGAACAGGTCTGAAGGTCCAATAGTTAATGTAGTGAATGATAGCATTGAAAAGCTTACTGCCTTATATGAGAAGAGTACAGGTGCTTTTTTATAATTGGCAGCATGGTTTAGAAATGAAACTGATGACAAGATGACAATGTGATTGAGAATATCATTTTGATTGTTAGTGCTGGGATATTTTCTTTGTTTTTTCCCCTTCTTTTAAATGCCCTTGTTCACCCTTTTCAATGGACATGAAACTATAAATGAGGAGACCAGATTAGTCTAGATGGTTGAAGACATTGAATAACATAAGAGTGATTTGGGGCATTCATTCAGTGTAGTTTAATTAATACACAACTAATTGTTAAACAGTATCCACCACATAGTTTGCCTAGAAATTCTTCACCCCTGTAATATATGCGTTTTAGTTGTGATGATATTGAACATACTTAGCAGACTAGTTGTTTATAATATTCAAGTCAAAGGACTTTGTGGGCCCGAAAATTTAAGATGCTTTCACAACCAAATTATTTAATTAGAAGTTGGAAACCAATTTAATAGAATTTCTATAATTCTATACATATTTTAATTGATGTTGTATTTCTAGGCGCATTCAGAGGCTTAGATATTTTTATCTACATTAATTTACACGCAACCACTTATTTAGACTCTAGGGCCTTCGCGGATGTTCCATTGTTCAGGCAATTCCAAGGATACTTGGATTTTTTTTTACAACACACTTGTCCATGGCTTAACTGTACGTGTAGATATCTTTTTTTTTACAACACACTTGTTGGGTCATAGAACACCAATAGAAGAAAAGAAGGTCCCAACGAATCCCCTATAGCATTCAGCCTCAAGGAGAGGTACAAGAATAAGGAACAATTTAAGTTAATTGGTGATAAAATCTCCAACTGGTGAGTGTGACTTCTCTATCTTTGGGAACAAGTTGTTTGTTTGATTTTTTTTTATGTCTTGTTATTTTAACTATTAAAACTGAAGTATTCCAATTATAGAGGAGTTTGGCTAACTAAATTATAAATAATAGTTAATTCTTTACTTGATAAGTAGTAGTTGACTTGTTGATGGTACCTAGAGTTGAGTGAAGTTGTCATACTAACGCAAGATTTATTAAAAGGTAAGAGGGGAGGAAGAGTACTTATATGATAAGATAGAGGATGGAAGGCATTATGTATAAACAAAATGATGGTAGTAACTCTATTTATAAAGGATCATGATTTTTTTACCAAAAACCGTAGGTTGTGGTTACAATTGAACTAGGAAAGTAAATGTTTGGAAATTTATAAACTGGATGTCTTGTTATTATTTTAGGAAGAGGAGTTGATATTTGTGGAATAACTAAATTAAGAAAAGGTGAACTGGAATTATCATGAAATCTTTTTGGTGTGGGAAACCTCAAGTTTATACCAGTCAATGGATGTACGTAATATAGAGTATTAACTTGGTCTGCATTAGGTGAATAGAATTTCTTTCTATGTTAGGCTATCACATAGAAGGGAAATCAGTATATGCCATGTTATTTAAAATTCTAGAATGTAAAGTGTTTTATCTTATCTAAGTTCATCTATTCTTAGGTTCAGGGGTTTTGTTTTGTTTTTTTTCTTTTGGTTCTATGTGGATGAGCATTCCTTGAATCTAGACGTAGTTTATAGGTTTCAAATTAGTAACTTTCAGTTGTTACTATAAAAAGGGTAAAATTTATTATCTTTTGGATTATGGCTTAATTAGATTTGCTTTCACTTCTTTGGGTATATTACTTTTTATTTGCATAATTCATGCCCCATCTTGTGCTGTTCTATAACACTTGTCTAAGTGTAAATGATAATTATTCGAATAAAGCTATTTGCATAATCTTAACAAAAGATGATCTCCCATACATGACTAGTGTTATATGAAAATGGATTGTGAGCATTTGGGTTTAATGGTCTAATGGATACCTTCTCTATGATTGAATTGTTTTCATATAATACTTGAGGCATGAGTTTTCAATAGAAATTTTACTACAATATACTGCAAATATTTTAAATTACGGCATGATGAATTTATTGTATGTGGGAAGTTTATGAGTGTCAAGCTAATTTTATATAAGATGCATAAAAGTTTTTGGGAGGGTCCTTTAGTTGCTTCCATAAGGAACTCCTAGGTGTATCTAGTATATGGATTGTCCATGGACTAAATTGGGAGGCATAAGGAGTTACATGGGATGGGTACATGATTAGCATTCGTGAGTTGAGCTCACTCCGGATGCGCATATTATATGTTATGTGTTACATGAGAGAGTTCCTATGCAAAGAACGAGTGGATCCTTCCCTAAATTACAAATTTCACAACATACGAGTACACCGATTTTTAAAGTTGCCAGTATACAGTTTTCACAAGCATAATTATTTGGTATGCATATACAAGCATATGGAGTTTTCTATTTATTTTTTAACTATTTACATGCAACTCATATGTATATGAGAGTATATTTGTACTACGTTTTATTTATTTGTTATCATTATAAACGCATGAGGATTTGCATACTTGAAGTTATATCATTATGATGTTTTCGTTTTAACATATGTGTATATGTAAGTTGCAATTTATATATAAGATTCCACATTTATTAGTCCTCATCCATATTGATTATATAGTTAAGCATATGAAGATTTTAGGTGTGATTTATGTATAGGAAATATTAAGATTTATTATTGTTGATTTTTGGGTTGTTATATGGCTTTTCCATGACTACTATTCATTTCATATTATCCTACAAAAGTTATAACTAAGATGATTCTTAAGTACATTCCTGGCTATTTTGTGTAATGATATAATAGTCTTATGGGGATTGGTAAGAGTGTATTTTGATGATGAGTTTCATATGTGTAGTCATATTTAAAGTGAGTTTTTGAACATTAACTAGTCTGAAAGACAATACTGTAAATTTTATGTTGTGGGTGATGCTTGTACCCCTTTGGTAGGGGAAGTTCTTCCTCACTGAGTCATTATGACTCACCCCCATATTTTTTCCAATTTTGTGCAGGATCTCCTTATGCTAATCTAAATAGGGAACTGAACACCTGCCATTTGAGATTGGCAAGTTGTTTGGAGGACGAATGGAGCAACTTGTATTTTATGGACAGTTGGACTAGGATATATTCAACAGTTCATTGTCATGTGTTATGATTATCGTGTCATTTAAATTGTAAATGTAGGCTTGTAGGAGGCTGCCAGAATGGTAGTCTCTTACGCCAGTCACGTGCTCAGAATTTGGGGCGTGATACTCATATATGAATACATGGAGAGAGGAAGCCTACTTTATGCCTTAAGTAATGATGCTGAAGCTATAGATTTGAATTGGAGCACAAAGGTGAACTAAAGGAGTAGCATTTACCTTGTCTTACATGCATCATGATTGTACTCCAACAGTTATTCGTTGAGACATAACAAGTAGCAATGTTTTATTGAACTCAAAGATGGAGGCTTTTGTCTCAGACTTTGGCACTGCTAGAATTCTTGATCCCGATTCTTCCAATCAAACCATACTGGTTGGTACTTACAGTTATGTGACCCCAGGTGAACTTTTTTGCTTTATTATTCCTCTCCCTCTCATTGAGTTGAGTTTACATTATTAAATTAATCTTCACTGCAAGCATATATCTTAATTTCTTGTGTTATTACAGAACTTGCATACATTGTGGTGGTGACCAAAAAATGTGATATTTATAGCTTTGGAGTAGTGGCTTTAGAAACAATAATGGGGAAACATCCTGGAGAGTTGCTCTCGTCTTTGTCAAAGACTTGTACTCAAAGCATATGCTAAAAGATATCTTGGACTCACGTGTCCCTCTTTCCATGCAGAGAGATGCACAAGATGTGGCTCTTTTAGTCACAATAGCATTAGCATGCTTGCGTCCCATGCCAAAATCATGACCATCAATGAAGCATGTGACTTAAGAACTTCCTATCTCCAAGCAGTCTTTGCAGGTTCTATTTAATGTTATTTCACTGCAACATCTAATGAATCAAGACGTATATGTTGTAGACAAAAGTTAAGATAATTTTACTTAATTTTGTTATAATTTGTTGAAGTAAAAGCTCATTTAGTGTGTATAAAATAGATGTTTAATTTTTTCATGAAGTAGTTTCTTTGACAAAATTACAATTTCATATATATTCCATAAGGGATAGCAAAAATATTTCAAACCAACTAAATAGGTTATTCTTGATGGAGGTATTAGACTTCTAAGAAATATACACCATAGAAGTATACATAAGCAAGTAAAATTGGCTAATACACACTACCAAAAAAGAAAAGAAAAGAAAAAAAATCGTTCAGCTACCTATGTCTAAAACCTAATAGATGATTCATCATAACTTTCTAACTAAAAATCAATGTATCTACAAAAATTTTGAAATTATGGATCGCTGATATTAATAATTTAGAATTGTTCGACTATATATATGATTCTTACAATTCTTTTATAAATTCTAGCCTTGTTTTCTCAAATATATATTTGATTATTTTAATAAGTAATTGGAAGTAGGCACATTCTAAATCATGTGCAAATTGGAAAAGTAACTTAGAGAATGATAATGGCAGAGTGTGGAAGTCTAGAATAAAGATCAAAGTGAGAGAAGTGGGGGGAAAATAAGGAGATAATTTTTTCGAAGAAGTTAACTGTAATTGTCTAAAACTATTTTATTTAATTTGATTTCAAGTCTTAATGCATTTATATGATTTATAATTAATTATAGAACTTTTATTAATAAATTTAATTTATGTACACCAATAAGATGGAATAGAGATCCAGTCATTTCTTAAATTGAATGGCCATGATGATGCCACTTCACAAAATTATTTTTTAAGTTAAAAAAAAAAGTCTTCTCTCCTTCCCTCCTCTTTCTCCCCTCGAAAATGGAGTCTGAAGGTGCTGCGGAGGAGACATCGCCCGTTGTTAGGATTCCCATCATTTGCAGTCTCTGACGAAGGGTCTAGAAGGTTTCAGAAGTCCCAATAGGCACTTAAAGCATTTCAAACTATAATTTCGTATAATAGAATAAAAGGAAGGAATTCTTTTGAGGGCATCTCGAGCCCAGTCAGAATTGTTTGGACAGTAAGCCAAATTTTCCAAATCAATCAACATATGGGGTTTCTCTAGTGAATCAATTTTTGAAGTGGTTAACAATGCATCCTCTGGTCAAATACCTTGTTCTATTCTAAATATGACCCAATTAGTGAATCTTGATATTTTTCAAAATCAAATCGGTGGTTTCATATCTCCTAAAATTGGAAAATTAACACATTTGTTGACGTTGCATTTGAGCTCCAATAATCTAATTGGTCCAATTTCTCCAAGAGTTGAAAATTTGAAGAATTTGGTATGGTTGGATCTTAGTTGGAACATGTTGATTGGTCCAATACCTCAAGAAATAGGGAATTTAAAGAATCTAACCAAAATATACCTTGGTCATAACAAACTCATAAGTCAGATTCCATCCACCGTAGGGAATTTGTAATGACCAACTATAAAATTTCATGTGTGATGTCTTCTTAGGGAATTTCAATTATTTAAATCTGGATTGGCTTAAGAATATACAATTTTATTGAAGGGTAGTTATGTGAAAGTGAAAGAGAAATTTACAAAGCTTAAAGGTTGTTCTCATAAATATTTTAAATTTAAATTGTGGATTGAAGATTTAAAATTAGTATCAACTTCCCAAAGTTTCTTTGTATATTGTGAGCATTTTCTAGAAGATATTTTATGAAATCTATAATTTTCTAGAAAATTTCTTAGGCTGAAGTTTTACAAAGTTTGGGTAAAAATGCCAACCTTGCAACCTCAGCCCATTTCTTTGTTTTATGTGAATTGTAGTAGTTTTATGACATTACCTGATTTTTGGTAATGTAACTGTCAATATGTTAGTGAGGAGTTAATCTGGTTTTACCTATTGTGTTCAGCTTAGGCAAATTTAGGTTTTCTGACCTACTTGGCTATGGTTAAATAATTCATTCCATACTTGGATCTATTAATTTATCTATAAAATGTTCTTATAGGAGTAACCTTTAGGGAGGTGCAAGTAAACTGTAACATGCAGTTATTCCTAAGCTCTTTGTCTATCAAGATTGGCAACCCTGGATAGTGGCAAGGATCAAAATATCGTTTCATTTAGTCGAAACGCACGAAATTTGTCGGTTTCTTATGCAACCGAAACGAAACAGGAAGCAAGCAACGAAATTCCACCATTTCGGTGGAAACTTGGCAAAATCGATGTGTTTCGATCGAAAATCCAATGTTTCATTGTGTTTCGAAGGAACCAAACGAAACAGTGATATTTGAAGACTTGAAAATCGGCCATGAGAATGAAGCTACAAGGAGGCAGGAGCAACACAGAGGATTGAAAGGTGAAACCAACCTGGATGATTGACCATAGAAAACAGAGTTACTGGAAAAAAATTTTGGTCTTTGTGGCTAAGCATGGAAAGAAGGGTGGCGATTATAGAGGCAGGAACCCATGGCCTTCTTGCCTGCAAATACCTTCTAGAGAAGGGTTTTCACCCAATCGCCTTTGAACTATGAAAGAGAGCAAAACAAAGGATTGAAGGGTGAACCGGTGAAGAAAGTCATTGTCTAGGAGGAGGATTCTAGAGTTTTGGAATTCTGGAACTTTGTATTCAATTCCAACGCATGAGTTTTCTAGTTGGCTATGTTGATATAGGCATATAGCTTATATAGGAAAAAGATACTCTACTAAAGGGTGAGAATGAAGAAGAAAAGAGACTGGAACACGGAAGGAAACAGAGAGGAAAGACTTAATTAATATATATGTTTATTATAATATATTTGTTTTTAAATATATGTTTATATAGAATATATTTATTTTAAACTTTGTTTATTTCTACATTTATATTAAATAAAAAAATATATATAATAGTTAATTTTATTTATTTATTTATTTTACATTTTTATAAGATTGTTATTATCAATAATTTGTATACACTTATTTAAGTATATAAATATAATTTTAAAATCATATGATCATACTAAATTTTTTTTATAAAAATAATTTTTTTTATTTACTATCATATTATCTATTTATCTTCTTTTATTATATTAAAAATTCCATACTCTTTTATTATTATTAATTAGTATATATATATATTAATATTTTTTTATATATATATTAATATTCTTTAATATTACTATATATTTATATTTATATATATAATTATATAATTTTTAATTATATAATTTATTTAATTTGTTTTATCATTAATTTTTTATATATTATTTATGATCATTAAATTTGTGTAAACA
>JASKGM010070964.1:0-16077 GCA_034509205.1 Ceratonia siliqua
TTTTTTTTATTTTAAAGAATTATAACGTGATAATAATGATATGGGTATATATAATTAGATAATATGGTATTGAATAATTACATTCTCATTCAAATAATATTAATATAATCAATGTTAATAAATTTTGACAACATATAAAATATATAAAACTTAATGCAAATTACATTTTATACTTAAAGTCTCAAATTTCATAATACATAATGAATAATGATCATTAGAAAGTTTGAATCAATTATAATAAAATTATTTAACATCAAATGATGTTTTAAATATATTAATGTTTGTTAGTTTTTCTTATTTTTATTTTATTAATTATTATATATATAATATATTACACCATATATAATATATAATTAATAAACATTTTCCTGAAGGCATGTCTTGTTCATAAATCAATATAATTGTTATATTTACTAAGTCACATGAATATTATATATAAAAATCCATCTAACTCTTACTTACCCCCAAATTCCATATGTGAAAAGGAGAGGGATTGATATTTTACGCAAGGTTCTCTTTTGAGTTTTGAGTCTTCTCACTTCTCGCTTGCACCATTCAGGTTCGCTTGTGACTAAATTCTCGAACCAAAACGGAGCTCTTCCTCCTCTACTCTATTCGACGGCCAAGGTAAGAACTTGAGTCACCTCTCGGCTATCTTGCTTGGCGATCTCACTCTTGAAGGTGCTAAGACTAGGAGTTTGGGATGATGAGGTGTTCGCTCTCAGAGGTTGCTACTCCTTCCTTGGATGGATCTGCAGAGTTTTTCACCTTTTTTTAGAGTTTAAGAGGCTAAGTTTTTCAATTTCACTTGAGGTTAAACGATTTTTGAACTATTGTGTATTTGATTTTGGTTGTGAATTATTTGGGAAGTATCTGTTCCTTTGTACTGAAAACTAAAAAGTTGGGAATCTCTTTAGTCTTTATTTTGTTTCTTATCAGAGTTTCAATTTTAGTGTAATCTTTTGTTTCATTGCATTTTGCGAAACGGTGATTTTTCTTCGAAAATCGCCGAATCATTTCCACTTTCTTCGAAAAGATGGAATTTTGGAACTATCTGGCTGTGCCATTTTGGCCACACACGAAACTGAATTTTTCTTGTGTTTCGACCGAAACAACACGAGATTTTGAATGTTGCTGAAAATACAAGAAACACATGATAACATAGAACAATACAAACAACCTAGCACTTAAAGTGGCTAATCACTCCACCAATTTCCCAAATCAAATTCTACACCCCCTTATGCTTTTCTCCCAAGTTTTTATCTATCTCAATAACCACATGTAGTTGCCCAAACCACTATCTTTAACTTAACTGCTCCTTAATGACTGTTATGCCCATTTTCTTTTCCCTTCCTTCTCACATATACCCTTGTAACTGGCAGTTTAACATTACCCCCTTCAATATTCACCTTGTCCTTAAGGTGAAAATATGGAAATTGAGAAGTGATATCAATAGTTGTTTCCCAAATACTATCACACCCAGGCAAGGCAACCCATTTAACCAAGACCTCCTTAGTACCATCCAACAATTACCTCACTCTTAAGATAGTCTCAGGAGTAACCTGTAATTATTTCTCCTCACTGAAGAAGGGGGGAATGTGGTAGGAAGAAGGTCAACATGTATTGCCTTCTTTAAATGTGAAACATGGAAAACGAGGTGAATGCGAGCTATAGGAGAAAATTCAAGTTTGTAAGCCACATCTCCCACCTTGGAAAGAATCATGTAAGGATAATAGAAGGGTGGACTAAGCTTCTCATTGACTTTCTTAGCCAAGGTGTGCAATTTATATGGTCGAATCTTCACTTATACCAATTCTTCATAATTAGTGTCACTTCTCATCTTTTTCTGTCAGCCAACGCTTTCCTATAAACTTGGTCTTACAATAAATTTCCTTTTGAGTTCCTCTAAAATAAAATTACGTTCCTGTAGTTGAGTAGTAACCTCATCGACATTGGAATGCTTATATGATAGCTTGAGAATTATAGGTGGATCCCTACCATAAAGTGCTTTGAAAGGAGTTATACCAGCAGCTCGTTCATAAGTAGTGTTATACTAGTATTCAACCCATGAAATCCATTTAGCCCACTTTTTGGGTTGGTCCCCAACAAAACACCTTAAATATGTTTTCACATACCAGTTGACTACATCAATCTGACCATCAAACTTTAGATGATAGGCAGAATTCAAATTGAGACTTGTACTTGAGGACTTAAACAAATTCTGACAGAAATGACTGACAAAAACCATGTCCCTATTAGACACAATAGACCTTGGTAATCCATATAATCAAAAAACCTCTTTAACAAAGACTAAAGCCACCTCCTTAGCAGTAAAAGGGTGAGATAGTAAAATGAAGTGAGCATACTTAGAAAGACAATCCACAACTACCAAAACAACATCCTTACCATAAGATTTTAGTAACCTAGTAATGAAGTTCTTGTTATTGTCTTCCCACACCTATGAAGGGACTGGTAAAGGTTGAAGTAATCAGTCTCGAGACAAGGCTTTATATTTGTTTAGCTGGCATGTCGTGCAAGCAGCCATAAACCACTGGATATCTTTTTTCATTCCTTCCCAATGCATTTATCTTGCTAACCTCTTACAAGTACGAAAGAACCCATAATGACCCCATAGGAGATGAATGAAACTCCTTAAGCAACTATGAAACACGGAGGGACAAATGAGGAAACACTAATTTTCCCTTAAATAGCAAATGACCTGTATGAATAGAAAAATTGGGCTGAATTTGAGGATCAGCCACCAATTGTTGAAAAATCTCTATTAACTTCTTATCTTGCTAAACTTTTGCTTCCAAAGTTTCCCAACCATTACACTATAATATAGATATAGCTATAAATTCTATAGTACCTTCCTCACAGGATAGGGCATCAGCTACTCCATTTTTCGTACCTGATTTATATTGAATGGAAAAGTTGTACCCAATAATTTGACTACTTACTTCTGTTGCTCCATAGTCATGATCTATTTGTTTAACAAATACTTCAAATTTTTCTGATCAGTTTTATTGGTGAAGTGATGCCTAAACAAATAAGGTTGCCATTTTTGTACTGCCAAAACAATAGCCATTAATTCTCTCTCATAAACTGAGTACATCCGGGCCTTCTCTAATAATTATTGATTGAAGAATGCAATTGGACATCATTCCTACATTAGAACTGCTCTAATTCCCTTGCTAGATGTATTAGCTTCCACTTCAAATGATTTGGAAAAGTTGGGCATCATTAATACTGGTGTTGTGATCATAGCATGTTTCAAAGTCCCAAAAGCATACTAAGCCTCATCACTCCACACAAAGCTATTTTTCTTGAAGAGATGAGTCAATGGAGCTGTCATCCCATCATACCCTTTTATAAATTTCCTATAGTAACCAGTGAGCCCAAGACCCCCTCAAACTTCTAACATCTTTGGGAGTTAGCCAACTAAGCATAGCTTCGATATTCTGGGGATTAGGTCATACTTCCTTAGCTAAAATGATATGCCCATATATTCTAACTTTTACAGGCCAAACAAACATTTCTTTCAATTCAATAATAGATCATTACTCTTCAAGATTTGCAAGGTTTGCTTGAGATGCTGCACATGAGATAACAAATATGAACTGTAAACAAAGATGTCATCAAAGAAAATCAAAATAAATTTTCATAAGCACAACTAAAAAATACGGTTTGTAAGAGACTGAAAAGTGGAACAAACATTTCTTTCAATTCAATAATAGATCATTACTCTTCAAGATTTGCAAGGTTTGCTTGAGATGCTGCACATGAGATAACAAATATGAACTGTAAACAAAGATGTCATCAAAGAAAATCAAAATAAATTTTCATAAGTACAGCTAAAAAATACGATTCGTAAGAGACTAAAAAGTGGAATGAGCATGAGTAAGTCCAAATGGAATGACCAAGAATTCATACTACCGCTTATGAGTTCGAAAAGCTATCTTATGTTCATCCCCATCATGAATTTTGATTTAATGATATTTAATCTCATATCCAACTTTGAAAATATAATAGCCCCATGCAATCCATCCATTAATTCATTGATGACTGGAATTGGAAACTTGTCGAGAACGATAATCTAATTCAAAGCCCGATAATCTAAATAGAATCTTTAACTACCTTATTTCTTCTTCACCAACAACATAGGACTAGAAAAATGACTAGTACTAAGCTAAATAATTCTAGCTCATAGCATCTCATACACTAAGCACTTAATTTCATTCTTTTGTGAGTGTGGGTACCTATAAGGTCGTATATTAGGAGGTTGAGATCCATTTTTCAACTGTATACTATGATCATGTTCTCTAAAAGGTACAAGCTTGTTGGAATCATAAATAAAGAAGCAAAATCCTGTAAAACTTATTGCAATTCAGTAAGGTACAGTACCTCAGAATGTACTTCTAGAGGCCCAAACTCCACCAAATACCCTTTTTCACCAAAATGAATGGATCAAAATATACCTTTCAAAGATATCAAGGTTTTTGAAAGTGAAGTAACCCCTTGAAGGCATATTTATTTCCTTTCTAGCCTAAATTGCATCGTCAGCAACTTCCAATTCATCTTGACCTCCCTTAAAGAACTCAACCATGCAACTCCTAAAATGAGATATGCTCCCCCTAATTCAAATGGGAAGAATGTTTATATCACTCGTACTCCTTTAATCTTTAACTCCAATCCCTTACAAACCCCCTCTCCATATACTCTATATCTATCTCCTACCATAACACCAAAACTACAAGTTTCTTTAACTATCAATTGCAAATTCTTAATTAACTGCCTAAAAATAAAATTATGTGATGCTCCACTATCGATGACACTAAAACATTCTATCCCTTAACCTTTTCCAACGATTTCATAGTATGATTAGTAGTAAATCCTACTATATAATGCATAGACAACTCAAATGCACCATTTTCCCCTCCCCTTGTTGCCTCTATTAATTCTGTTCATTTAATTTCAGTTCCCTTTTGTTCATGTTCAACAATTCCTCTTTCTTTTCTTTCAATATCATCTCCCTTTTGTTTAGATTCATTATTTCCTCTTTCCCCTGTTTCCTATATCTCATTTTCATCATAAAAAACAATGAGTACTTGGAGTTGTTGATTTTTACAACAATGACCAAGAACAAATCTCTCCTCACAGTGAAAACAATCTTAACTCATGCCGGCAAAGCTCCTCGATAGGTTTAAGTTGTTGGAATCTTACTTCTCCTCTGTTGAAACAACCATCTCCTCTGTTATTGCCCACCCACAACTATCCAAACCAACTACCCACCTGCACCAGCCCCATATGATCTCTATCGAACCTTTTGCTAGTTGTGACACCATGGTTGCAATCATGCCAAGATTGAGCATGCAAGGAAGCCTAGGATTGACCCAAGATTACAGTGGACTTGCCGGAATCCCTTTTCTGTTTACCCGAATAAGTTATGGACTAGGTCCCCACATCAGAGTAGCCCAATGTCACATTGCGCCTTTCTTTGGCTCGATCTAGCACGTCATTTCTCTTCTCAATCTTTTGGACCAAGCCTATTAATTTCTTAGTTATGGGTCAACCCAACCAGACTTCGACCCTGTATTTCCTCCTTCAACCCGTTTATAAAGAACCCCATCAACAGTTCCTCTGAAGCATCTTGGAGAGGAGCAGATAGAAGTTCAAATTTCTCTTGGAATGCTGCCACTGAACTCTCCTGTTACAATACCATAAGACATTCGTAACCATTGTCTGATTAAAATTGGTGAAATCTTTTAATTAGTTCCGGACAAAAGATTGCAAGTTGAAGGATTTTTCACCCATACCAACCTATGAACCTAAACCAAACCAATCCAATATGTGTGCATTGGGTTGGGTTGAGTGAGTTCATAGGTTGACCTAACCCAATGAACACCCCTAGCTAGTAGCTACCATGTTTAGTTAAATGCACAATGGAGTTTTACTAGTGGGATCAATGGGATAGTTAACATCAACCACACCTAGCTCAAGCAATGCTTTCACAACTTCTTGACTACAATTCTCTATAGCATAATGTAAGGCCAATGCTTCATCTAGATTTATACCTTCCTCAATTACCAAGAGCTTCACAATTTCCACATCGAAAGAGTCAACATTATAGGAAAATATGTGTTTATTGATGGTTGCTTAGCAGTGTTTATTAAAAAGTATCACTATTAATTGTTACATTTTATGGCTATTTGTTAACCCGCTTTAAAAAATCACCTATTGAAACTCTAACCTGTTTATCTATAACTCCTTTCATTTCTTGCGTTTTCTTCTCTCTGTAAAATCTTAAAAATTAATATTGTATATCTAGCACATTTAAAATACACAGAACAACTAGTATAATGTCTTGAAGTAAAATTTAATTGACCCTACTGCTTTCATTGGATCAAATACTTATCATTGGTACCTAAAGGGGCCAACATCAGATGTCAAAGTGTAGCTTCATTTAAGTAAGCCTGGTTGCGCACAATAGATTTTATTATCGAATAAAGCATTAGGTTTTGCTAAATAGTTATAGGGACAAAACCAATCTCCATTTAGTGGAAAATTTTTTAGGATTATCCCCTTCACAATTTCATCTAACTAGCTATTACCATATAGCTTTCCTTCTAGAATTTCTCCTAGTTGTATTCACTATCTTAGAATATCATTGCTGTATTTATTTTCCTTTACTCACAACTGGTACTTATTTCATATCCTTATAACTACTAGTTTTCTAAGTTAATGAATTATTGGCCAAACTTATCTATTCTCTAAAATATATGGGGCATGTATTCCCTCGATCTTTTGTACTTTGCAATTAATGTTCACTATCATACTAGTGGTTTCTCCTCATACATTGTTTTGTTTTTCCATCCTTGCTAAACTTGTAACTCATGTTACTCTTACACTCACATATATTCTCATTATCACCTTTCCTATTGTTTTCACTTCCTTGGTTAGGGTGGACTATTATTACTTTTTACTTAGAATTGAGGTTTATGCTTTAATCTTCTCTATTTCATCCTTTATTCCTTCTCTTTGCGACACAACTTGCACCATAGATACTTTCTTAATATACTTAACTCTTCACTAGGGTTCAAAACATTTAATCTAAGTCTTACCACTAATGTGCCTCAGTCATAATTTAAGTTATACATTCTATTCAATTTATGATTAATATTACCAATTCCTTTCCTTTATTTATTCAATCAACTTCCCTATGATTTTCCAACAGTCATATTCATGTGTTTGTGGCCGTACATACACACATGAGCAAGAGATAGAGTTCTTGAGATTGTGTTATAGTTCACCACAAAAAAACTAAGGGAAAGGTATAGGAAGAATTAAAGATACAAAAATGTCGCTAAGAATCTAAACATATGGTCACACCAACCTTTATTCAACATTCCAGGCCAATCATAAAAGATTCCTAACTCCTAGTATCAATTTCACTTCACCCAAACACTATGAAAAAAATGCCAGCTATTGATCTTATACTTCTACACTCAAATAGTTTATGGACTGCTTTATGACAAGAATTTTCTTACAAAATATTTTCTACATTTTTGTCTCCTTACCATATTTCTTTTTCTCTCCTTACAACACACCATGACAACCACTTGCTATTTCCTCTTCACAGACACTGCTCACTAGCTAGATTTAGAAAGCAAACCAATTTCAAAATAAGTGGGATACACATAAATCCTCAAGTACTGTAGATAAAGGCTAATGGAACAACAAAAGACAGATTGTTACAAACTTTGCTCATGATATGTGCTCCCAGGCACACTGACCAGAAGCTAGGTCTATAGTTCCTGTATCTAGACAGTTAAAGACCTCTATACGCCCTAACCACAAACCTAAACTATGCTCTAATACAAACTTTGTCACGCCCTAATCTTAGGCACATGACCGGTGTAAGAAACCACCATTAAGATGGTATCCTACAATTCTTCATATACAATACAATATGAAACGTATAATTTAATTAATTCAACTTGCATGCATGTGATTCAAGTAAGGGAAATTTTATAAAAATTTCTACAAAATTTCCCTTAATTATTGAACTTTCCCTATATACATGCAGTACTCAATATGATGGACAAATTCACCCTGAGTCAAAAACAGGCCTCCACGGCTACACACAAGTAACAACATAATGCATGCACATTGAATTAATTAAATTATACATCTCATACTGTATTGCATATGAAGCTTGTAGGATGCCATCTTAAAGGCAGTTTCCTACGCCGATCACATGCCCAATATTGGGAAGTCGTACCCAAGATTGGGGCGTGACAACGATGAATAGAGGATAATAGTATTCAAAACATTTGATTATGTTCACATTTGAATTATGTTTTCATGACTGTTGTATATATTTTAATTGATTTTTAACTATTTTAAATGCATTTATTGATTTTTTTTCTTTCTGGACATTGAACTTTGATTGCTAGATAAATTTACAGGAATTAACTTGACGAAACAGAGAAAAATTGGGCAAGGAAAGCCCAATTTTTTTGAATGTACAAGGGGATTAGAGGTGGCAAAATTCTGCCTATATATCCTTACTTTTAGAGTCAATTTTAGAAGTAGAATTTATCTGCCTCTACTTTAAAGATGAATAAACCGCCTCTAAATATAAAGACAAATTTAGAGACGGAATTTACTTGCGTTTATGATTTTAATGCAACAAATTTTTTCATTATTTCGAAGCATATTGTTTTTGTTTTGAGGCAGAAAAAATTCACCTTTAATTAAAGCCTAGGACGCCCCATTTAGAGGCAAAAATATCTGCCTTAAATCCGCCTCAAATATTTTAAAGGCAAACTTTGTTTGCCACAAATAAGCTTTTTTTTTTTGGTAGTGAGGGTACAATTAGAATCAATCCACTAAGTATTATAAGGAACTTTACTAAGTTTAATTCGAAACATACATAGGCATTAGGCTCACCTTTCTTTTTGAACCATGCCTTACATTTTAAGCAATCTTCTGATAATGTCTAGACATTCTGCAGAAATGACACTTATCATCCTTGTGTTTCTTCTTGTGGATTAGAGTAAATGACACATTAAGATTTAATCACCCTTTCTTGCCCTTTCCTTTCTTTCCAAGATTCTTTCTAGCTCCTTGCTCATACATGACATTAATTAAGTGAATTCCTTGTTTCTTAAGCCTTGCCCCCTCCTGAATAAGTATACTATGCAATTCATTCACACTCCATTTGTCTTTAATGATGTTATAATTGATTTTGAATGGACCATATTTAGAGGGCAAG
This sequence comes from Ceratonia siliqua, assembly GCA_034509205.1. Taxonomy (NCBI): domain Eukaryota; kingdom Viridiplantae; phylum Streptophyta; class Magnoliopsida; order Fabales; family Fabaceae; genus Ceratonia; species Ceratonia siliqua. The sequence continues at coordinate 9,278 of JASKGM010070964.1, forward strand.
GAGTTTATGATGAGCTGCACCAGGAAAGTTTCACTCACTTCCGTTTCCATGGATCTCAAACTTACTGCTATATATTTGTCATTTCAATGACATGATGCATGGTACATGAGCCATCAAATTTCATGGTTTCCAAAGTACCCATTAATGTTCTAGCTAGTGACTTATCTGCAAAGTCAGACTAGAAACTACTTTTCACAAATTTCAAGAATTCCTTACCATTTTCAATCTTAGGAATTGTGAACTTGATGTTGTTTGCTATTGTCATTCACATTAACATTAGGCTTAGTCTATTTGATCTTTCCTAAGCCTTATGATGGAAATACCTTTGCTCATCACTACTAGAATCAGTAATAGCAACACATTAAGGAGTACCAAATTAAGATCTAGAATACCTGAGAGAAACTGGATTTGGTTATACCACTCAAAAAAGTTGAGCCCATTAAACTTTATAATAGACGCAGCCTACGAAAGAAAAGAAACGAAAACAGAAGCTTCAAAAATACATATAATGCTTTGAGCCATAAACATAATACAAATTCAAATAAAATTCTCACTTACTTTAATATTCATTGAAGTTCTCCTTTAGGTGATGCAACAATGTACAACAATAAACATAATTGATACTTAATTTTAATGTCATATAATTGGCAATTATATATACTCCAATTAGACACGTTTTCTATCTTTGGATGTACTAAACATATCTAATCAAGTATATCAATTAACTAAGATCATATTCATAGATTATAAAATCAACTAGTCAACCTTTGGCCAATCCTTAAATATTTTATGATCAGTGGACTTCAATATACCCAGTAAAGATCATCAAATCATTCCATTATAAACATCACATAATCCTAGGTAATTGAATTTTATTTAATTTGACATCTATGAAAACTTTTTAATTTGGCCACTTTGGTGACTAACAAATTATACATACTATATATACCAATTAAATAATCATAAATTCATAACATTTATTATTTCAATAGAACAAAATATAATAAAATATTTTATTATACTTCCTCAATCTCAACAACTAAAAAAATATACTTTAAATATTTTATTGGTATTACACCTTTCCTTGACGAAGAAAGGAAAGCAAATCCTTAATGCCATCAGGGGCACCCTTGAACGAAGGAATGCACATAGAAGGGTGCATGGAAGAATGATAACCTATGCAAGACTAGCAATGACTATGAGAATATATATATTTCTTAGCACATCAGTGAATCTTCACCAATGATAGCCAGATATACAGCATTAGAGATCCAATCAATCAAATTTCTTAATGGGAATTTGACCGAAATGTTCCTTCAGCATTCAAAGATTGTTTTTTAATGTAAACAGTTATATCGAAATATGAAGAAAAGCTATTACAATCATGAAGCAAATCTTGATGGGCTTATTCATAAGGAGAGAGGCTACTTAATTGGAAAATCGTAAGTTTTTTAAACTTGACTATGACACTAAATGTAAGCAATTATTTAATTTCTTTACGCAAATCAAACCCTAATTTTGCACAATAATAATGCCAAGATCATAAAACAAAATGAATTTTTACATGAACAATTAATCAAGAAAATATAGATTGATTCATGGATTAAATCTTGATGTTAGATTGATTACAGGAATAGTTGAAGAAGAAGACTTGAGTTTATCTCTCTTAGCCCCTTTGAATTTAACCTACTAAATGATAGAGTGAAACTATATCCCTTATAGGCAAAGAGGGACCGACTTTCTTAATTTTTACTTTCCATCCACATGAATAGTTATTTAAAAAATATTTTTTTAATTAAATAATAAGAATTTAACACTTAATATTATTAAACCATAATTATTTTTTAAACAAATAAAAGATAATAAACCATAATTATCTTAAGAAAATAAATCATAATTATCTTTTAAATAAATAAAAGTGGGCCACAATAAAATTGTCTAACATGCAAGTTAGTGCTCTATGTCTCTTTGCAACTTCTTCTCCATGTTCTTCATTTGAGTCACTGTTGGGTATCTCTTCTTGTTCTACTACTTCTCCCAGATCATAGGGGCTCTCAAATGGGTCTTCATCATCACAGCCCAAATGGAGTAGTTTCCACCCAAGAAGACTAGAGGTGCAGAGGATGAGGATGAGTTGTTGGAGGCATCTTATATTTTGTTGTAGCTTTTTGGTTTTCGGATTTTTCTGGGCTCTTTTTTTTTCGTGGCTTACTGTTGGTTTTTATCAAGTTTTCAAGCTTTCAAGGTCTTGGGTTTCCTGCTTTTTCGTGGCTCTCGGTTATGTTTCCTCATAGCCCTGTAGATCTTGGTGCTCTGATGCCATTTATAGGAGAAAAAAAGAGAGAAAACAAAGTTGCAGAAGTGAAAATATGCAGAAACTTCATTCATTCTAAAAAACAAAGAACAGTGAACAAGGCATATATACTACTATACACTGGTCAATATCTGCTGGTCTTTTTGCAAAAACCATATAAGCTTTTTTGTAACAGTACATACACAAAAAGAACAACTACTTGTCCTAAAGACAAAGTTACAATGCCAGTCCAAATACAAAAGTATCACTCGCATATACAAACTCCTCTAAAGTCGAGGTAAAATTCCATGAATAGATACTGGGTATAGCAGATGTATTTCTTGTAGCGGCTGAGAAGGCAAAAGTAACCTGTTCAGGCAAATAATCTCTCAGATCAACTTTGTGAGAAAGATTTTGCAGCAAGAGGGTGTCATTATTGAAACCAGTGAACAAGATCCCTTCCTCGATAGCAGCCAACCATGTCACATTAGCTTCAGATCTCATAGAATTGATATTGACACCCACATGTTCCTTGGGTGGATCCCAGTTGTTTTCATAGATATCAAACTCGACAACAATAAATTGATTATCTGTTGAATTTAATACCTGATTATCAAGTGCGAAACCCATAGCACCTCCTTTTGTGACATTTGGCATCTTTGAACCAGCAGAGCCAAGGAAGAATGCCAAGCCATCTTCATATACATCGGTCTGTGCTCTAATGACAAACGAAAAATGGGTGGTGAAATCTGTGAGTTTCACAGTAGTTTTGTCCCACAGTTGCATGTCTAGGTTACATGTGGCTTGACCAACACTAGCAGTCATGACTTGGTCTTGCTGGTTTCTTGTCAAATGGGTGGTTGGGGTTATAGGGCTAGCTGATCCCTCATATTTCATGTTCTTATCATTGGGATCAAAACTGATGAAGTTGTAGGATAAGGAAAATGCATGTGGGATAATCAAAAGGGAAAAAATCGACATCAACATCATCAAGAACTGAAAAGGGAAATTAAGATTTGGCAAATGGGCGTGCTTGGCTTTAGAGCTGGAAAGAAACATTATTGGGAGACAGAAGATTATGCTCAAGCTTTCAGGGTGAGATCTATATGGATTGAAGGATTGCAGATACCTTTAAGTGCTTCCGAGCCCACCAATGTTACTGTTTTCTTCCTTTGCTTTCTTAGAATTAAGAAGGAAGTACTTAGCTATTTGCTTTTATTTTAGTATTATATTTTCAAACATAAAACAACCAAACAAACTTGCATTTGTCATTGCAAATAGTGTAAGAGACTAACCAATCTGAAAGACAATGCCAAGAATTTTCTTTTCGCATTGGCCCCCATTAGGGAAGTCAATTTTCTTACGTGAGAACTTGCCGCCCATTTGAGTTAATAAACTTTTTTTTTTCTTCTTTTAATTTTAGAGAATTTTAAATTAGAAAATTTGTTTTCTTTCCATATTTAGTGCCATTCAATAAACGAAGTTGATATTTTTTTTTTGTATTGGTCACACTATGAGAATAACTCATCCTTATATATATATATATATTAAGTCACCTCCAAAGACTTGAAAAGCCTGAAAATTAATTGATTTTGGAATTTAAAGACGGATTTTGAGGCAAATATTCTCTAATTGTGGAACATATCTGTCTCAATAATTTTATTATTAAAAAAGTTACTCAATCAAAATGTGTTTTAGTATGTTCTTAATTTTTTTTAATGAACCATTAAAAAAATTTGTTGAATGCATAATAGAACAAGGCCCTCGATTGGTCCTAGATCATTTCAACGTTTGACAATGAAAGTATACATAAAATTATTGGAAACTTAGGCAAATTTCAGAATGAAAAGAAAAAAAATTTCCTATGTGTAATTAGCAAGACACAATACAAATTGGAGAACTTCAAAGTTAAAACTAGGAACATCTTGTCAACGAAGCAAGATGCCGGGGAAGAATCTTTATTCTCTCTATTAAGCATCTATGTTTAATATCCAGGAACATATCAATAATTTCAAAACGAAAAATACTATCTATTATATGTGAAATTTTAAAATAAAATGTACTGCTATTATATGGTAAAAGTTCAAATGAATTAATTATTAAAATTAAAAATTAGAAAGAGATTATTTGCATGAAAATTAAAGTTGAAATGAATTTGGACAAAAAATTAAATGGCATCTCTGTAAGTCTCTTAGAAAGTTGAAATTTCTTATAATACATGTATTATAATTAACCAAAGTATGTTGAGCGATTGCACCATATTCTGGTGCCAAAATATTGTTGATTTGTTTTATAATTTTTTTATAAAAATATTATTTAATTATAAAAATGATTATTCTATGCAGATTATAACAGAATAACTATTTTTATTTCTAAATAACTATTTTTATAATAGAATAATAACTTTTTATAACTGAATAATCATTTTTTATAAAAGTAAAAAAAAAAATGAAGAGTACCTTAACACCATATAGGAATATGGTGGTGTCCATAACACGTCAAGTGAGAATTTGGTGCCTCATTGAACACTCATGAATAATTTTCCCTTATTTTTTTTCATTTTTTACACAATCCAAAAGCCTAATTGATCAAGCAGCCATTGGTAAGTCTGAATCCTAGCAGATTATCATATAAATGACATAGTATTGAAGCTGAAGTAATGTGATTTCATCAGTTTTTTTATGCCAATACCATAATTACTTTACTGCTTAATTTCCCGGGATTTTTCGATTCTTAACTTCCTTTTATATATGTTGAAGTTATTCCTTAACTCTTGTTGCAATATAGAATGAGCAGGGTCACAACTCACAACCTTTATAAAAAACCAACTGAATAATCCTGCAAGCTCTTAAATTAGCAATAGACTGAGTCCATTTAACAGATCCCTTATAATAAAAAACCCAAATGTCCTTATGGCCGGCTGCAGCAGGAAGTATACTAATTTATGTGTTTTGATGGTAAAGGAATTTAATATTAATTTATTAGTCAATTAGGATCAATAATTAATTTTAATAATTTTTTAATTTAATGAATACTCCCTTCCCTTCATTCTGAATTGATGTGCCCCTTTGATTTGTATGTAAATTTTAAGAAATTTTTTATTTAATTGTGAAGAACAACATGCCTTCTAAGAATTAACTTCAATATTATAGTTTAAGCTATTTTTTCCTCTTGGAGTTTGATATATAAGAGTAAAAACTTAGCACTCAAAATTTAGTGCTAAAATTTTTAGTAATGAAAATTTTATTTAATTTGTAATGTCTAATTTTTTTTCATTTTAATTGCTGAATTGTATTATTAAAAGCTAAGATTTTATAATGTAAATGAAGTTATACTTGAAAAAATAATATAATTTAATTATTTAACTAAGGAAAGAGGGGACTGCTAATTCAACGAAATTTGTAGCATTTGTTTTTACTTTTAAAATTCATTTATAGTAGGAAATAGATCATGAACAAAAATCAATAAACTTATTTACTTATGTGATCACAAGATCTATAACAAATCATAAGTTTACATCACACATGTTCAGAGTTTTAATCTTATAATCTTTACACAAAACTTCAAAAGCAAATTCTACAGTTATACCCTATTAACTTCACTTTGCAAATGTCCATGTTGGATACATTGTGCCTATTTCTAATACGCATCCAAATAGAGAGATGAAATTGAAGAAAAAACTGCATTCATTGTTGGAGGAAGATAGGTTGGAACAGGCATCTTGCGTGGGAGAGTTGGTGAAGGAGCTTCAAAATTAAGCACTTGAATCACTTGCCTTATAGAGGGTCTGGAGTAGTAATCTGGATGAGCTCACCAAAGGCTAACAACCACTAAACTTTCCATTTGCTGCTGCTCAAATGCCCACACATAGTTTTGGGTCTGCTGCTTCAAGGGACTTCCCCAATCCATAGAGCTCCCAAACCCACTCAACTATAGATCCTTGACCCTCCTTCAAATTAAGGTCAATGGGTTTTCTTCCACAGGCTATCTCCAATAAAACAACCCCAAAACCGTATATGTCAGATTCCTTACTTGCCTTGCCTGTAGAAAAATATTCAGGGGCTATGTAACCCAAGGTCCTAGCTATAAGTGCTGTTTGTGATCCTTTCCCATGATCCACCAGCCTAGCTAATCCAAAATTCACATCTTAGCATTGAAACTAGAGTCCAACATAATGTTGCTTGATTTAATATCCCTATGAAGTACACACTGCTCCCATTCTTCATGCAGGTATAATAATGCAAAAGCCAAGTCAAGAGTGATTTTACACCTCACCAGCCATGTCAAGAAGCTTTTTCAATGGTATAGATGTGAATCTAAGCTACCATTTGGCATGTACTCATATATAAGGAGAAGATCTTTCTTCTTGTGGCACCAACCTATGAGTTGTGTTAGCTCAATGGTTTCACACTCCTAATTTCACTAAACATTTTTTTAATGATGTCTAAACAAATAACAAATTGAATAAAGAAGAAATATATTACACTCATAATTTTTCTCATTTAAC
>JASKGM010070975.1:0-16076 GCA_034509205.1 Ceratonia siliqua
AATGAAAAAAATATTATAATTATGAAAAAGATATCGCAACCACACACACACACATACATATATATATATATATATATATATCAAAACTATTCCTAGGCCTTCTAAGCTTTTGAAATTAAATTATCATTGACATAGTGATACCAACATTGTCATAACCAATTCGAAAGGCCGTGACTGGCGCTAGACCTAGATAGTCTTAGACTAGGCTAGCTCAAGCAAGCCTCAGCCCTAATACAATTATACTCTCTCAAGACTGAAAAGCCAGCCTAAAAGCCCCTCTAAAAAGCCAGTCAGCGGCAAACTGATCAACAGGAAGGGAGATCTCGTTGACCAGAAAGAGGAAAACTTTGGAGTTTTCAAAATTTGTTTTTGAGGACATTTGTACCCCTTATGGGTTTCTCATTTATGTCTTCTCTCTACATAGCTAAACCTCCACCAAAAACCCTTTTCATTTAATAATTTCTCTCCTGCAAGTATTTAAGTCCTCAATTGACTGCCAAAACTGTGGGAAACGTGTTTATTACCAGCTGTTAAGTTGGGCTGTAATTATGCAATTATGTCCCCAATCTTCTCCTTAAATTTGCATACCTTCCCGGTATATAATTAGCATTTATTTCTAGCTTAGTTTTAGGAATAGATTGAGGATTTCTGGGTGTATAAGTCCACCCCTCTGATTGTAAGTAAGTGATAACAGAAATACTATTATCCTTTTGCACATGGTATCAGAGCTCATTCCCATTCAAAAACGGCATTTGCCTTTATTGTCCCTGTTCGTTTCTGAGTGATTAGAGAAATGAGTGTTCCAGTCTTATTATCCAGGAGGTAGGTCTAAAAACCAACTCTGACAACACCGGCAACGCCATCAGAGTCTTTGCCGCCGTCTGAAAAGCATCCACGCGCCGCCACGTGAGGGAGCATGAAGTGTCCTACCATCGTCGAAATTGACCAGAAACCGCCGACCATTAATTTCCGACCTATTCCAACTATCAAATCTCAACCTTCATTGCCAAATCTTCCTGGCCTTAATTGCCATCTCTTCTTAGGCCTTCATAGCCATTCTATCCTTCACCTTCAAGCCTTCATAGCCATTCTATCCTTCACCTTTAGTTGCCACTTTGACCCAAATGTTAGAAATTAGCTATCTAACCAAACAGAAAAAATGACATTGTCCATTTCAAAAGAAAAACAACCCAAACAGAATCCAAATGATCTTCAAAATATTCATTCTTTCTATCGCCTGAACAGAAAAAATTACCTTAAGTGGTCCCAACTGGTTAAGACATTGTTGAAAGGAAAAGGGAAGCTTACTCACTTATTGGGAATTGATCCAAAGAAGGGCACTCTACGATTTAAAGCTTGAGATGAAGATGCCTTAATCATGTCATGGCTCTGGAATTCTATGCAGCCTGACATAAGTGATACTTACATATTTCTAGCCACAGCACAAGAAAGTTGGGACACTGTCCGTCAGACTTACTCTAGAGTCAAGGATGCTGCACAAATTTATTATCTCAAGGTAAGAATTGGGTCCACCAAACAGGAAGGTAAATTTGTCACTGAGTATGCTAATACCTTGAAAAATTTATGGCAAGAATTAGATCAATATCCCCTGCTTAATTTAAAATGTCATGACTGTGCTACTATTGTGAAAGAATTTCTGGAAAAATATAGGGTGTATGTCTTTCTGGCTGGATTGGATTCTGTGTTTGATCAAGTAAGAGTCCAGATTTTCGGAAAGGATGAAGTTCCTTCCTTAAATGAAGCTATATCTATCTCGGGCTAAGGAGAGTCGTAGGAATGTAATGTTAGAACCCCGAACTGTGGAAACATCAGCCTTAGCCTCCGCACAAAGTCAAAAAAAGGTTGACCAACTAGCAGCCAATCTCTTCACACACAGTAGACCAAAGAAAGATAGAATTGGGTCCAAGTTAAAACTAGGACAACAGAGATAATTTGTGGTGTACCTACTACAAAAAACCTCGGCATACTAAGGACCGATGCTGGAAGCTTCATGGAAAACTAAATAGCCGTGAATGGGGAAAGGGAAAGAACTAAGGGTAAACATACATGGCAGCCCAAGATAGTTCAGAGACCATACAGGAGCTTTGAGGTCTTAATTGTGTGGAATTAGAGAAATTGAGAGGTTTCTGGGTGCTCTTAAAAAATCTTTGGCACTTGTTCATTGACTTCCTCGGGTAATCTTAATTCCCTTGGATATAATGCCCCATTCGAATCTCCTAATAGTACACTTAGATATTCATGGATCATAAACTCTGGTGCTACTGACTATATGACCAATTCTTCACACAAATTCACCACCTATACACCATTTCCTAGCAATAGAAAAATCACCGTGGCTACTGGTTCATACACAATTATAGCAGGCATCGGCGATATTAAAATAACTCCCACATTTATTTTGAAAAATGCTCTTCATGTCCCCAAATTGTCCAATAATCTTGTGTCCATCCAAAAGCTTACCAACCATATGAATTGCCGTGTTATGTTTTACCCCACTTATTGTGAATTTAAGGACCCAGGTCGGGGAGGAGGATTGGACTTGCTAAGGAAACGAAGGGACTTTACTACTTGGAGTTACCATCTCATAATTCTATTGCCAATTACAATACTACTATGTCCTTTTTATCTTCTTCCAATAAAGATGTCATTTGGCATTATCATTTTCGTTGGGGTGATCCATCATTTACAACCCTCGAAATTATGTTTCCCTCTCCATTTCAAGGAGTTGATATGAGTAGTTTACATTGTGATGTTTCTGAATTTGCCAAACATACACGTGTTTCTTTTCCTATCATTAATAAAAGAACTACTGTTCCTTTTCAATTGGGTCCCTCTCCTATTCCTAATAGATCTGGTTCACGGTGGTTTGTTTCCGTTACTGATGATTGCACAAGAGTAACCTGGTTATTTTTGTTAAAACATGAGTCTGATATGGGTCATATCCTACCCAATTTTCTCTCCATGATACACAGTCAATTTGGTAGAAAAATCAAGAAGTTTCGATCTGATAATGCCAAAGACTATTTCAATCAAATTTTATCCTCCTATTTCCAAATGGAGGGTATTATCCATGACTCATCCTGTATTAATACCCCTCAACGAGCAATGGATCCATCTGGATTAACTTTGACAATGAAAACCCATTTGCGGCCAATGGCATGTTTACCTACAATAAGAGGAACCAGATCCCACATATGATTCTGCTCAAAGGCATTCATTTTGTCTTGCATAGCCGCCGTCCACCCAGGATGAGATAGAGCATCTAAAAGAGATATAAGAGTAGTAATGGAGTCGAGGGAGGAGATGAAAGCCCTGGACCAAGAAGAAAGAGTCATAGGAAACAAATGAATAAACAGAGTAAGTGCAAGACCGTTTATCTTTCCGGAGGGCAATATGAAGATCAGGGTCAGACCCAGTGGAAGAGGAGCCAGTACCAAAGGATGAAGAAGCTGGTGGAGGAAGGGAATCCGGGTGTTCTGTAGGTGAATACTTGCTGTGATGCGCGTTTAGAATAAACTCGCATGATAGGAGGTTGAGTTGTTGGCACAGAGTACTCACCAATGGAATAGCCAAGAAAGTGATCTTCATCAACAGGAAGGGAAGAGGGAGCTGAGACAGAGAAGAATGGAGTGGACTCAAAAAAAGTGACATCAATGGAGATAAGATAGCGACCTAATTCAAGGGAAAAACACCGATATCCTTTCTGATTGCGTGGATAACCCAAGAAGACACATTTCAATGACCTGGGATCAAGTTTTGACACAGAAGGACGAACATCTTGAACAAAACAAGTACATCCAAAAATCTTGAGGGAGAGAGAACAAAGGAAGAGAAGGAAACAAGAGAGAATAGGGAATTTGTCTCTCAAGGACAGTTGATCAAGAAACATGCAGTAGACACTGCATCAGCCCAGAAAACCTTAGGAACTTTCATATGGAATAAAATGGCATGGGAAACCTCCATGAGGTGTCGATTCTTTCTTTCTGCCACCCCATTATGTTGGGTGGTAACAACACAGGAAGATTGATGGATAATGCCATTCTGAGATGAAAGAATTCAAGGAAGCAGAGAAATATTTTTTAGCATTATCACTTCGCAATATACGAATAGAACAATTATGTTGATTCTTTATTACAGCATAGAATTGACAGAAAATGGAGGACAAGTTTGAACGATTTTCCATTAAGTATAACCAAGAAGTTCGAGAATAATCATATACAAAAGTGACAAAATATCGAAATTTAGATTTAGATACAACAAGACAGGGACCTCAAATGTCTTAAGGAACTAACTCAAAAAGGGACGTAACCCGGTTAACAGTCCTAGGAGGAAGGGAGCACAACTATGCTTAGCTAGTTGACATTACTCACAATCTAACCTAGTTACAAATCCTAAGCTAGGAAACATTTTCTTCAAAACAGTGAGGGAGGGATGACCCAATTGGCAGTGAAGTTGAAGAAGGGAGACAGAACTTGTGCAGGCAACCAGGCTAGTCATAGATGCTTGTGGGCACTCCAGCACATAGCCCACCAGATTCCCATCCTCTACCAATAATCTTCGTCGTCCCAAGGTTCTGAAAGACACAAGAATCAGGAAGGAAATGAACACTACAATTAAGAGAACTTGTGATTTTGCTTACTGACAAGAGGTTAAAAGGAAAACGAGGAACACATAAGACAGAAGACAAAGAAAAGGATGGGGTGATGTCAACTGTGCCACATCCTATAACAGGAGTGGAAGAACCATCAGCAAGGGTAACAGGAGGTAAGTGAGAAGATGATTGAAAGGAAGAAAGTGTACCTGTGGTACCTGTCATATGATCAGTTGCCCTAAGTCAATGACCCAGTTACGAGATGATGAAGAGAGGCAGGCTATAGATTTACCTGTCTGGGCTAAAGTGGCTGTGGAAGAAGACGAACTGTGTTGAGAGACAGACAATTGAGTAAGACGAGCATACTCCTTGGCGGAGATAGTTACCTGCTGATCAGGTTTGTGGCCAGCTGGGGTAGGTAATATCCCATCATGGGTGACAGCGTTAGAAAATTTAGATTGGTTATTCTCATATTGGGATTTTCCACTTCTATTCAACTTCCAACAGTTCTTCCTGATGTGCCCTATCTCCCCACACTCAAAACAAGTGCGGGTCCCACTATTTCGACCACCACCTCTAGTAGAACTTTGTCCCCCTCTAGAATTCTCTAACCTTGAATTAGAACTCATCAAGCCCGATGCTTCAGGTCCCTTAATTATTTCATTAAGAGTATCTTTACTAACTCTCCTAAGCTGTGAGAAAACGTCCCTAAAGGTAAGAGAACTAGATACAGAGCTAGCCAAAATTTGTGTACGAGCTATCTCATATTCTAGCTTCAACCCGGCTAAGAAACTCATCACTGCAATCTGCTCTTGTTGTGCCTGCATTTTCTTAACATCATCGGTGATGGGAAAGAGAGACTTCATCTCCTCAAATGCCTGTTTGGTCTCTGTATAATAATTAAGTAATGATTTCCCTTCATTCTGTTTAGTCCGATACACATTAGATAAGACGTCATGTACATGGATTAAATTTTCTCGGCTACCAAACAATTCTTCTAAATAAGTCCATAATTCTTTCACTGTAATACAATGACTAGTGGCATCATCGAGTTCTGGTTCGAGATTTTTTTGGATCATATTAAACAATCTATCATCCTCCATCAGCCACTTCTTCCTGTCAGCCTCTTTTGTTCTAGGAGGAGGGTCCTCAGTCAAGTGGTCCAACATATCAAGGCCAGATAAATATCTCTTAATTGTTCTCTGCCATTGGATAAAATTTTTTCCATTCAATTTCCTGTTAGTGATTCTGGAAGTAGCAGAACTAATTTCAGCGATAAATTTCTTTTCCACTGTATCTTCAGCCATTGTAGAAATAGTACCCAACCTCAAGAACACCTAGAATGAGGAATCTGAAATTGCAGAAATAATCCACCAAGAGACCAGAAACAACCCACAAATTCAAAATTGATCAATCCAAATACCAGAAGTTGATACAGAGGTGTGCGAAACAACCAAATAGAGTTGAGAAGCGCCAAAAAAATGGCCACAAGCCACCAGAAAGAGCCGAGAATCATCAGAGTGTCGAAACATACCAGAAATGGCCGAAAATCGTGACCACCAGAGAAAATGCAGCTCCTTCAATACTCGCGTACGACAACGGCATTTCCTGCGACACTCATTTGGTCGCGTTTCTTACTGCAGCTACTGCGCAGTGCCCATGGAGAAAGGAAGAGACAACAAAGAGGAGGAGAAAAGAATATAAGGAGCGGGGTCAGAACTAGTAAAGCTCTAATACCATGTAATCTGAGGAGGAAGAAGAGAAGAAAAGGGAGAGAGAGAATGGAGGGAAAGCCGTAATACTACACTGAGCCGGCTAGCAAAACTATATATTCAGAATAGGGTTACACATAAATATACAAAGACGACTTTACCCTTTCTAATACATTATAACTCTAAAACTGCCCTTACATCACACTAACAACCACATTGGAAGAATTTTCGCAGAGATTTGATGTCAAGACATGTGCTGCAAGGTTACCCAGATCTAACTCAATCCCAATATGGACATGACTTGTCGTGTCATTTTAGTTCAACACTTCTACATTAAAGCATCTAATTTCCTTTCAAGTTAATTGTAATAATAGCCAATAGGTTTAAGCATAATCTAGATTTGTTGGTGAATTCTTTCAGATCAATAGAGAACTTCAACTGCCATGGAGCTTCTATTCTTCAGCTCAGGTGCAGTATTTCCTTCCATCCTCCACATAATGCCTGTAAACTGATGAAGAACAAGGATGACAAACTGGAATACGGGACTAAGGAAGTCCTTTAGTACTGATATATTGCAAACAAGAAGCAGAACAAAATACACTCCAGAACCATAAAACATTATGATAACTAGCAGTGAGGAATATGGAGGCCTTGCGCTAACAGAAATTACTAAACACACTGAAATAGCACTAACAGTAATGAAATCACAGCAAATACTAAAGAACAACTGAACCTTCCCTAGCTATGTGGGCGCTAGGACTACCTCTTTCCTCAATGATCCAAATTCTCCACCTCTTTGAACTGAGAATACTGAGCAGCACACCCCAAACGCAACAGAATTCCAACATCCGTGGATTATGTGCCACATATACCCTATGGTTAAACTCTTTTTTACCCCTCCTTTTCCTAAGATAGACTTCTTTGATGGGACCTCTGATTGAGGTCCCATCAGAAACAGGTGTCCTGTTAATTCTGTCTCGTTTTCATTTTTTATATCATTAAAACAGTTATACCAATTTTTCACCAAGACAAAACAAGTTTTGATTACCATAAACTTATTAAATACTGACATAACCAAGTCACTATTATATTCTTCCTTGAAGTTGCCAAGGTACAACCCAGTCACTCTGACTTCAGGTATCTCAACAATTCTCAACAAGCCTTCTTTTTAACCTTCAAGTTTTATTTTTTAAAAATCAATCGCCAAACCAGTGATAGCTTAATACGCATACACAAGTCATCAATCAAAGCATTACCCTGTAAACATCCTCCCCTGACCTGACGTAGCATTCAAAAATGCCTAAGGTAATGCCTTGTCCAATCACAGTGATTCCTTACTTGGAAGCACATAATACTTTGATTGGATAGCTTGTTATTGGGCACTTGCTTAGTGCGCTATCCACCAAAAACTATCCTGCAACAAGATAACTATAGTATAAAGTTGAATTTTAATCATATTTAGCTGTCCACGTCATGCACTGCTAAGTAACAGATATATAGGAAATGTAAAGTACAACTAATTAAAAGAACTATTACACCCACCCTCCTTTAGGTTTGTTCAAATGACACCCCACCCCAAACTTGTCCAAATATTACACTCCATTCCATTTTGACCAGTTTGACTAAAATATTCTAACAGAACATTCTTTGAATAGATCTAGATAAAATTATTTAACTTATTAATCTTCTTTTATTTTTTTAAAAAATTACTATGTGAAATAGCAAATAACATATTAAATTTTTTTTACAACAGAAAGAAAAACTAAAAAAATGTTACATAATATAAATTTGTAATTGAATGATAAATTAAAAAAGGGGTTTTCTAACTACTCATGAGTAGGTTTTGCAATTTTTAAATTTTATTTGTTTAATTTTTAACTTTTTTTTATAATTTTATTTTAAGAAATAAGTTAAAAGAATATGAAAAAAAATGAAAAAAATAAAAAGAATATTTTATTTTTTTTACTTTTTTTTTCTTATTTTGTTTTTTGAATTATTATATTATGAAATTTTTTTAAATTTCTTTTTATTTTTTTCAAATTTCTTTAAATAAAAATTAGAAACAAAAAATTAAAAAAATTATAAATGAAAACCTACTCCAGGAGTATGGATACTCTGGAGTAGGATAGGAATCACCATTAAAAAATAGTTACATAAACCGAAAAATAATAATAAAAATTTTTCAATAGTTACATGTACTGAATTGCATATTTTGTAAACTTTTATATTTAAGTTCTTTTTTTTATCTCGTTATTTTTGGATTCTTTTGAACTTTCCATTCCCCATTTTCTTTTTCATTCTGTAGCTATTCAATTTATAATGTTTTCACAGCTAAATTTTTAAAATTTTTATGCAAAAATAGAGAATAGAAAAAATTTATTATGTAACAATTGTTTTAAACTAATTTAGATTATCTAACTATTGAAAAATAATATATATATATATATATATATATATATAGATAGAGAGAGAGAGAGAGAGAGAGAGAGAGAGAGAGAGAGAGAGAGAGAGAGTTACATGATAAACTGAATTCAGAAATCTAGTTATAAATAATATACAAATTGCAAATTGAATGGCTACATAATAACAAAATGAGAAATTAAAGATTTAAAATACTCAAGATTCATCACAATTTTTTAATGTTTAAATAACTATTTTCTAATGATTTTTTCAGTGTTTTTAAACATTTAATTTATCATTTTATTAATTTTAATATCAATAATAGGTTGGGAAAATATGATCAATTGAAAATTACTGAAAATTACTCGAACAAAATATTCTATTGAATTTTTAAAGCACACAAAACATAGAGAAAAGAAAAATTAGAAAGTTGAAGAATTTAAACATGAGATTTACATAATACTGATTTCAGTATATGCAGCTATTAAAAAATTTTACTATTTTCCTTAATTTAGTTTATGTAATTGCTTTTCAACTTCTTATTTTTTTAAAAATTTATTATGTAAATACTTTTTTTATGTAACTAATTTTTAAATTTTTATTTCCCTGGTAAAAAAATTTAATTTTATAGTTTCTCTATTTCACATACTAATTTATTTAAAAAATTAAATAAAATTAAAATCAATTAATAATATTTATATTTAGGTTGAGTTAACTTCAATTGAATATTCCGTTAGAATCTGTTAGTCAAACAAGTCAAGTGGAGTGAAATGCAATATTTCAATAAGTTTGGGGCGTAGTGTCATTTGAACGAACCTCAAAGGGAGTGAGTGTAATTTACCCTTGAAAGAAAATAGAAAGAGAGAGAAGAGACCAACGTCTTATTGTTTCTCAGATTTAAAATAATTTCTTTGTTGAAATTAGAATAAAGATTCTTATTAACCTAAAATGACACAGTTTCTCTATACCATGAATTATCACATAAGATGTGATGTGACATAAAGTGAGTCTGTACCATGTACCAAAAACAAGACGAAAGAAGCTATGTATTTTACTGAATCATATCAAGTATTGAGTATATTCTCACCAGCAGTATCAATCATGTCATCCACCATAACTGCTACTTTTCCCTTCACATCTCCTATCAAATTCATCACCTGCAAGATGAGATTCAGCACAATCAGAGAGCACAAGGAAGAGCTGTTCAATTTAGAACTAAAAAAGATTATTTATCAAGAACTTTAAGAAAACAAAAGTGGTATTTTGGGTCATTCCTTGTAGTGTCTTGGCAAATGAGACAATTTGATCTGAACTAGACAAGAAAATGGAGGCAGATATATGACTTATATAACAAAAGCAAAAAAGTCCAAACAAAAAAAAAAATCTATCTGCTACATGATAGGTACCTGAGTAATTTGGAAATCACAGCAGCCTAAGAACAGAAATTCTAGCTCTTCGAGGTGCTAGACCTCCCAAACACTCCACAATTCAGATGATTCCCCGCTTATCCCTCTGCCTCCTCCCTAAAACTCTTCCCTGTAACTACTTCTAGAAGCCATACATTACACGTGCATCAATGACAGCACACCACACCATCCTCCTCCCAAAACCATTATTCCATGCTCTCAAATTTTTATTTATTTCTTTATTTTCTGCTTACGTGTAATTGGGGGTTTACTAGTACTTCCCCCCCCCCCCCCCCAAAAAGGAAAAAAAAAGGTGAAATGTAGGAAATTGCTGGTTCATTAGTCAAATGACTCCCAAGTGCTTTCAAAATCTAGTGTCTTGCCATTGAATCAATACCTCAGAATCACTTTGGCTTTCCACCCTAACAGCCTTGGGCTCCCTCTCTTCCATAAGGAAGTCTGGTTACTATTGGCTAGGCACCATGGCTTTGAGTGATTTCTTTAATTGCAATACATGAAACACCAGATGTATGTGGGCTGCGGAAGGAAGTTCTAACCGGTAGGCCTACCTATCCCACTTTCTCCAGCACTTTATGGCCCATAGTATCTAGGACCAAGTTTCATATTGATTTTCTTCGCTAAGGATTTGAATTTATAGGGTTGTAACTTCAAGTAAACTAGAACCCCAACCACAAACTCTAACTCCATCCTCTTAACATTCACAAGTTTTCATTCTCACTTGTGCCTGACTCAAATTTTCTTTTAGTTGCTGCAGTATCACATATTGCTCCTGTAGTCGCTGATTCACTTCCCCAACCATCAATACTTAATTGGTATACATTAGAAGCATAGGAGGATCTTTTCCACATAAATCCTTAAATGCTGTCATGCCAGCAGACCCTTGAAAAGCCGTATTAAACCAATATTCTGCCAACGCAACCCATTCCAGTCATTGCTTTGGTTCACCTCCATCTGCCCACCCATTTGAGGATGATGGGCTGTACTAAATTTGAGGGTAGTTCCTGCAAGCTTAAATAACTCTCCCCAAAACTGACAAAGACTCGGTCCCAGTCTAACACAATAGACGTAGGCAACCCATAAAGTCTTAAAATCTCCTAGATGAATGTTGCTGCCACTTCTTTTGCAGCATAGGGATGACAAAGCAATATGAAATGGCTATACTTTGTCAACCTATCAACCACTACCATGATGGTATCCACCGCCATATCCCACAGAAACCCTCCAATAAAGTCCATGGATATGTCATTCCAACTAAGTTGGTATTGGAAGTGGTTGAAGAAGACCTGCGGAACTTGGGGCCTCATACTTGTTTTTTTAACACACCTCACAGCTGGCCACAAACTTCCTTATGTCACTCTTCATTCGTTGCCAAAACAACAAGGAAGAAATTCTTTTGTAAGTTCTGAAAAATCCCAAACGCCCATGTTAGACACCAGGGAGAAAAAGGGTAGAAAGGACAGGAGGGAACAGTTATATAACAGTTATAGGGAAGTTATGCAGCAGTTAGGCTTGATTGTGCTATTTAAACAAAGGGTGGGCAGAGGTTAAGGCAGGCAAATATTGGAATTGGGAATTGGGGAGTGCCTAGCATACTCTGAATGCGTCTTATGTGTATCTAAGTTATCCTGTAATCTTATATTCTACTATGTATGTGTGTTGCTGAGTGTTAGTCAGAGAAGTGTTAAGAGTATTTCCTGGTGTTGTAATCTTGTGTTATTGAATATTTATATCATATAAATATAGTATTTTCATCTATTTCCATCTCTATATTTCTTGGTTCACAACAAATGGTATCAGAGCATAAGATCTAGTGGAGGAAGGTCTCGTTTGAGGAAGGAGTTGGTCGTAGTTTTGCACTACTTTCCACAAGGACAGCAGGTCTGGTTCCACAACGAAGAGAAGTTGTAGGTATCCTTTGGTTCAGGTTTGCGCTGTGATGCAGGAGCATGCCATGCCTTAGCTCTTTGCCACGTTACCTGCCTTTATGTTCTTTGAGTGTTTGTTTGGTTGGGTTTATGTGGTCTTGGCCAAGCCACGTGACCCCCTTTTGTAGCCTAGGATCAGATTTGACTTTACTGTTTGTATTGTCCTTTTTGTTTTAGTTTGTCATGTGTCTTTCACGTAAGGCCCCCTCTTTATATGTTTCCTTTTCGCATTCTGTAAGTTCAGTTTGTTAGCATATGTTTTTATGAAAAAGAGAGGTTTTCTCTTCTGTGAAGAACCTTAGCATTCTTTTATCTCGTTCTTAGCTTCCCTTTCCCTTCCCCATACTGCATCACGTGAGTCTATATCTACAAATGTGTGGCACGCACGACAACAATGGCAGTCTGATTTATCCAAAGACTAAGGTTCGTGGGTGGGACGAAGGGACTTGCGACAAAGGGCTCCAAGACAGATGCCTACGACAGCACAGTTACTAGATGACAACAGCAAGGGAGTGGGAAGGCGTCGACGAAGAGGAAGTTTGTACCACAAGGACGACGAACGACGGTTTCCATCTCGTACGACGACGACAGGGTGAACGACGCTGGCGAGGTTGGGTTTCGCTATTGCTCCCGTGTTGTTCAAGGGTATCTAGGGGTAAAGTTTGATTCTGCTTTCACTCCTTTCTTCTCAAGGAAAGAGGCTACCAAGCCAAAGGGGAGGTCATTGCTTGTTTTTCCTGTTAGGGCATCTTGACAGAGTAGCAAGGGACAAAAAGTTTTAAAAAAAAAGACAAAAAGACAAAAAGAGAGAGAGAGCAAAAAAAAAAGAGAGGGAAAAAGGATGAAATATTATAAAGTTCACTTTGAGGACAAGGTGAATATGAAGGGGGCAGTAATGTTAGACCTCAGGTGCAAAAAGGACAAAGGGAAAGGAGGGAATAGTTATGTAGCAGTTCTAGGGATTTGAGGAGAGGCTTGTGGCTAGCATACTCTAAGTGCTAGAGGTCTTGTGTGTATCTGAGTTATCCTGTAATCTTATATTCTAGTATGTGTGTTGCTGTTGTGTTGGTCAGAGAAGTGTTAGGGTATTTCCTGGTGTTGTAATCTTGTGTTATTGAATATTTAGATCATATAAATACAGAATTTCCATCTTTGTTAGTGGGTTCTATCATTTTGGTTGGTATTTGGGATTGGGTTCCCAACAAATGGTGAACAATGAAGGTTCTAGTGCAAAAAATGTTGTATTATTCCGATGGTAATGCACCAATATATATACAGTAGGACTCTTCAACTAAGGCAATAACTATACAAACAGTTGGGAAGATAATTATAGAGAATAGAGAGATTTGTTTACATTATTTTCTACTTCAGAATCAGACCACAATACAAGTTAAATAAGAAAGGGAGGAGTAAGTGCAACTACAAATCTTAACAACCAACTACATATCTGACCAACTATTAGCTACTAACAGCCAACTACTCAGAAGAAATATGAACATCAACGACAACAGACTCTCTAATTTCAAATCTACACTCCCCCTCAAGCTGGACAATATATGTTTATCATTCCCAGCTTGGATAACAGATTTTCAAACTGCTCACTATTAAGTGCTTTAGTGAGGATGTCAGCATTTTATTCGGATGAAGGAGTATAATCCACTTGAATCACCTTCTTATCAATCTTTTCCTTAATAAAGTGCCGACTAATCTCAATATGCTTTGTCATGTCATGATGAACAAGATCTTTTGCAATACAAATTGCAACTTGATTGTCACATTTTAGTTTAATAGGACCATTGGATGAAATATTCAATTTTAAAAGAAGTATTGCTACCCATATACCTTCACATATTCCGAAAGCAAGTACTCTGAATTCTGCTTCGGCACTACTTCTTGCTACAACTGATTGCTTTTTGCTTCTCTAAGTGAGCAAGGTTCCCATCATATAGGTGCAGTTGACCGAGATAGATTTTCTATCAGTTAAGGACCCTACCCAATCAGCATCAGTATAAACCTCTATATCTTGGTTAATCCCCTTTTTAAAGAATAAACCTTTCCCATGTGCTTTCATGAGGTATCTAAGGATCTCGTACACAACTTCAAGATGTTCACTAGTTAGATTATTCATGAATTGACTCATCACACTAACGGCAAAGCTGTTGCCAGGTCTAGTATAAGATAAATAAATGAGCTTACCCACCAAGCTTTGGTACCTCTCTTTGTCAGTTGGTGTGGCCTCTTCTCTTACATCAAGTTTCTTGGAGGTATCCATAGGAGTGTCAACAGGTTTGCAACCAAGCATTCCTGTTTCTTTTAAAAGATCTCGTGCAAACTTCCTTTGAGAAATAGATATGCTTGTCCTTGATCTAGCAATTTCCATCCCGATGAAGTATTTTAAAATCCCCAAATCCTTGATCTCAAATTATTTGCCTAGGACATCTTTCAAGTAGTCCAACTCCTCTGCATCATTTCAAATCAAAATAGTATCATCCACGTAAACAATAAGAATTGTAATTTTACCTCCAAAGGATTTCTTAGTGAACAAAGTATGGTCTGATTGGCCTTGAGTATAACCATGTTTCTTGATAACTATCGTAAATCTTTCAAACCAAGCCGTAGGAAATTGTTTGAGACCATACAAAGATTTCTTTAATATGCACACAGCACTACTGTTGCTTAGATTATCAAGACCAAGAGGAATTTCCATATAAACCGCACCTTACAGATCACCATTCAAGAAAGCATGTTTTATGTCTAGTTGATGGAGTGGTCAATCTAAGTTGGCCGCCAAGGAAATGAGAACTCGGATAGTATTTAGTTTAGTCACTGGAGCAAAGGTCTCTTGGTAGTCTATTCCATATGTCTAAGTAAAACCTCTCACCACAAGTCTCGCCGTATACCTTTCAATACTCTCATCTGCCTTATATTTGATATTTGTTGAAATATTGTGGTTATTAAAATCCCTTGATTAAGGTTGTAATTATGGTGATTAGAATCCCTTGATTAAGGGATAATTAATTTTGTAATTAGAGACAATTAATTCTGTAATTCGGAGTTGATTTTTTCCTTCGTTACATAAGGCACCTTGTGTATATATTAAGGGTGTTATTCCCTTGTAATGCAATTGAGAAATACAGAGTCATTTTACTTTCTTCCCTGTTTTTCATTTTCCACATGGTATCAGAGCCCTCATCACTGGGCAATTCCAATTTTTAAACGTTGGCCTTCATTGCCAACTTCTTTCTTTTCTGGAACCATAAGTTATGGGTGGGTAGTCACCTGAGTCATACCTCCGGTATCCTCAGAAACCACCGACCAGCTCTCCGTTCAAACGTCGTCGCCACTCGCCGCCCCACACGCCGTCACCAGCTTGCTGCTTCGTCACTCACGCGCCAGCGCGTGAGAGCTTTGTTGAGCTGCCGTTTAGCCCAAACACAGTTGACTACCTATTTCCGGCCTACCCATACTTGGCACTCTATGTCAAACCTCTTTTGCCTTCATTGCAACTTCAAACTGGTATAATTTATACTGTTGGCCGTGCTTTCTGGTATTATTTGATCCGTTTTTCTAGTATATTTTGCTGCCTTCATTACCCTTATTATTCTTGAAGATAAATATATCTATATATATATTTTTGTTGAGATTGTTCTTTACTCACAATGTCTGAAGTTGCGGACACTGCCTCTCATACCACCATGATTCACCCTAAAAGTGGGAAATCTCAAATTTCTGGAAAACTTCAGTTCATCCAAGCAACATACCGTCTGAATGAAAAAAATTATCTCAAGTGGTCTCAATTAGTCCAAACCTTCCTAAAGGGAAAAGGTAAACTCAGTCACCTTCTAGGAACAGGACCACAGGCGACCGATCCCTCATTTGCTGCATGGGATGAAGAAGACTCAATGATCATGGCTTGGTTATGGAATTCCATGGCACTAGATATCAGCGATACGTGTATGTTCTTACCCACTGCCAAGGATATTTGGGAGTCCGTTAAACA
>JASKGM010070996.1:0-11581 GCA_034509205.1 Ceratonia siliqua
TTTGAATAAGGAGATTGAATGGAGGAAATAGAGGTTTAATAAAATTATAAGATGCTCTAATTCACAAATAGATATATTGTATAAGATTGTAGGACTCTCTAGAGTGTTTTATCTAATGGAGTGGAGAGTCTTTTAATAACTTCTTATCGTCTATTTTTTATTTTATTTAAAATAAAATTATATTACTTTCTCTCTCTATATATAAATATACATATATATATATATATATATAATTAATGATTACATATTATTTGAAATAAATTTTAATTTATTAATTAGATTAAAATAAATTAAATTAATTTGTATGACAATACATGTCAAGAAATTAATAACACTGATAATACACTTATACCTATGGGCTAGGTCAACTCTACTCTACTAGTACTTAATTGGCAAATATATATATATTTCTTCCGTTTTAAATTATTTGTTGTTTTAGAAATTTTATTTTGTTTTAAATTATCTGTCGTTTTACATTACCAATGAAGTATTAATTATTATTTTTTTAATATTACCACTATTTATTATTATTTTCAATAAAATAATAATAAGAGTTTAAATTGACTTTAATAAGGATAATTTAGTCAAGTATACTTATTTTTTATTAGAATTGAGATTATTTAATAACTACCTTAATTCTTGTACTGTTATCTTAAACGATAAATAATTTGAAATGAAAAGAGTATTATATATGATTGTAGGACACAGTCTTTTATCTAAAGGAGTGGATAGTTTTTTAATAATTTCTCACAATCAATTTTTTATTTTATTTAAAATAAAAATATATTATATTGTGTATATATAATAAAAAATTACATATTAATTTAAAATATATTTAAATTTATTAATTTAATTAATTATGATTAAATTAAACAAATTAATATATACGAAAGAACATGTCAAGACATTAATAACAATAATAAAACTTGTAATTCTTATGAGAATGAAGTATGTTAAATGACTTTAGAACTTTTTAGTCAGATAAACCACTTATATTAATATTTTAGCATTTACTTTGTAAATTAATTTAAAATTTATTAATTTATTAATTCATTGCATTTATTAATTTTTAGCTAGAGACCCTCAAATTGAGCGACCATGTTAAGGGAATTATAGTTAATTAATTATTCTGGTAGCTTTGCTGTTGTGAGTAGTTAGTAGCTTTCACTAATATATATTACATCTCTTGTACTCAGCAATTAATGAGAAATCTCTTCTATCATTTTCTTTGTTTAGTTTAGTTATCAACATTTTATTAGGCTAAATGATGAAAGGGCTCTTTGGCATGCCCCACCTCAACCCTTAGGTTGGACTGGGCTAGCTTAATGGGTAAAAATTATTATTATTTTTATTTATTTTTAATATTACCAATATTAGCATAGTTTTCTTCCAAATGATAATGTTTGTTTTATGTTATTTGGATTTATATTAATGTTTTAACTAATAATTAATTTTTTATGAGATTGATTATCTAATCATTTTGAAGTTTAGATGAAAATGATAATTTGAAATACACGTGTCAAAAGTAAATTAAAAAGGTTGATTGATTAAGGAGCATTTAAATTTGATAATTGATATAATTTGATATCTTTTATGTGATGAATTAATTAGGTTTTTCGTTGAATTTGTACTGTGTTACTTTTTGTGTGATTTTTTTCTATTATTTTATTTAACATATAAAACATTTGTCTACATGAATAATTAGACATGATTTGATATAATTTAAGAAGTAATTTTAATATTTTTTTAACAAAATTAATTGTTTTGAATAATTCTCTTATGATTATATAGAATAATCTCTCTTTATAATATAATAATTACTTTTTTAATTAAATAATTATTTTTTATAAAACTAATATTAAACACACCATTGATTAAATGTATGTTGTGATTAGAGTTGACAATCAAACCGGTCTGATCGAGCCAATAATAAAATTGGGTCGGTGTATATATATATATATATTGTGGATTAATATAAGGTTTGGTTCTTACAGTCTCAAGTAATTGTCAGTTTGGTTTATGTAATTTAATTTTGGTCAATTGAATCTTTATAATTTTTATTTCTGTTAGTTTGGTTCCTACCGTTAAATTAGTAATTAATATTGTAAATACTAGATTTTGTCCAGGCACAATACAAAAAAATAGAAATAAAGTAATAATAATAATTAAAGAAAACAAAGGAAAGTCCAGCCCATTAATTCCCCCACAGCCCAAATGCATTCAGCCCAATACACCTCCAGACCAGCACACATCCCAATAATAGTTGTCCAAGCCCATGACCCGTCACCATTGACCTGGATCTATACCCAATTTCACAGCGTCCTTTTCTCCTCTGCATCTTCACATCCTATTGTCTCGGCACTGCCACAGCCATCACAACCATTTTAGGTTTCGGTTCCCTCAAAGCAGACACCATGTGCAAATTGATCTTCTACTCAGAGGATTCGCAACGCAGGTATCCCCCTTTCCACGGGATTTGATTTCCCTTCAC
Organism: Ceratonia siliqua; assembly: GCA_034509205.1. Taxonomy (NCBI): domain Eukaryota; kingdom Viridiplantae; phylum Streptophyta; class Magnoliopsida; order Fabales; family Fabaceae; genus Ceratonia; species Ceratonia siliqua. The sequence continues at coordinate 2,492 of JASKGM010070996.1, forward strand.
GCCTATAATACGAAGAAGAAGATTCTGAAAACGGGGGAGGGGGGGAGATCGAAATCAAGGGCGAAACAGAAGAGATAGCTTCGAGAAGAAGAGGATTTGGAAGGGTGAGAACAGGAGAATGACCGAGAAAGAGAGAATCACCGAGAGGAGGTAAACCGAGATATAGGGGAATCTGACGAAGAAGCCAAGAAGAGAAAAAAAGAAAAAGAAAAAGAAAAAGAACACCAAGTTCCGGAGTTTCCAGGAACTATTGAAGCTCACTTTCGATCTTTGAACCCTTATTCCTTGAAGCCATCCGAAGCCATCAGCTCCAGGAAACTCCATTAGCATTGAAACAGAGCACCTGTTCTCCAACCCGTCTTCAATCAAAGGAGAGCTGTGTGGTTTAGGGTTCCATCATTAGGTAATCCATCTTTTGGATTTATCTTATTCCATACTCTGATTAATTCGGAATCCTGATTATGTACTTATTTTTTCTTATTGATTCTCGGTTAAGGTAGAGATGATAATCTGAATGATTTTCCTTTGGGTTTTGAGTTTATTCCTGATGGGTGCCGTTGATTTTAATCTGTTGATTTTGGGGTTTTCTTCGAGTATTAGATGTTTTAATTTAATGTTTAGTTTTGGTTTTGAGTAAGCCTTGGATTTGAATCTATTTGAGTTGTGATCTCCGTTTCTATCTTGAATTCAGAGTTGAATTATTTGAGCCTTAGTTGCAGTAATTTGTTGTTTGTCCTGGTTTTAGTAGCTACAATCTTGGTTTAGTTTGAGGTCAGATTTGGGTTATTTCCGTTTGAGTTTTTATGTTGTTTTTGGTTGATTTTACTTTACTGATTTTGGCCGAGATTCTTGTGGGCCTTTATGCTGATCTAGGTCTCTCTTATGGTTCTAATTTAATCGTGAGGTAACCCATTTTAGGTTCCAATCTGATGCCAAGTAGTTAGTTATGGTCTTGATTGATTTGAGCAATGATATTTAGGTATGGATCTGTTTTAATTCTGTTTACCCCCTCTTTAAAATGATTCTGATTTGTACCTTGAATTCAATGATCCCAAATATGTCACCGTGCCTCTCACATTGTTTTAATTATCATATTGTATTATTGTTGTTTTACATGTTTTGTTAATTTTTCTTCTTTTCTAAAAATACAAAAAAACAAATAATGTGATTCTTGGGCTCCAAGGGCCTTCCAGATGATGTTTTCCATTAAGGCTTCAAAGCTTATTTGAATTGCCTTTAAAAAAAGTTCCAAAGGCCCACGTGAATCTAAAAAATGAACTTCAAAAGAATTCATCCAAATTATCTTGAAAATGGGTTTCAAGAGCCCAGTTAAAAAATTGGTTTCAAAGGCCCAACGGTAAATCTTATAGTTTAAAAATGGGCTCCTGAGGGCCATGGGGATTGAAAAAGGAAGAAAAAGATTTCATGGGGTTTTCTATGTTTGTTTTAAAGTCGGACTTCAAGGGTTTAATTAAATATTTTAAGAGGGGATTTAATTATTTTGGGGCCTTAATACTTTCAAAATTTAAAATTTAATCCCAATATTTTGGAAATTCGAGTTCTGGCTCTAATATTTTCAAAATTCGAATTCTGACTTAATACTTTCAAGAAGTTTAAGTTTTAACCCCAATGCTTTCAAAAATCCTATTTTGATGCCAAAACTTCCAAAATTCCTATTTAAACCCCAATATTCACAAAAATTCGGTTTTGTCACAAAAATCTGGGAAAATTAAAATTTAATTAAGAATAATAAAATCTCCATTTTTATTTCACTCGTGAATGTTTAAGGGACTTCTAGTAGAAGTTTATCTTCTCCGAAATCCTAATTTTCGTGGCATTTTACGGAGTTACATACTCTTCGATGTCATAAATCTCACGGGCTTTTCAGTGGAAGTTCATCTACCCTGAAATCTCACTTATCTCTTTTTCTAGACTTTCAGTGGAATCTTATTTTTCCAAAGGCTCAATTAATTTTTTAGGCTTTAAGTGAAATTTTATATTCCCTTAAATGCCCCAACATTCTTAGGTTAGAGATTATACATCTCACCTAATTGGCTTATTCAAATATTTTAAACTACGTTGACCTTGATCCCTTTCAGAATACATAGGCACTTACTTGGTAAGGTAGGTCTAGTTATTTATGTTTCAATCTTTGTCCATTATTATTTTATTAATAAGAAATTGGTAATTTAAATAAATTAAAATTCTTTAAGCACAAACAATTTAGGGTAACCGTCCTTAGGGATGGACGTCGTGTGGTGCCTAACACCTTCCCCACACATAATTAAACTCTTGAACCCTTCCTCTGGTTCCGAGGGCCAATTTTCATTCTTTTAAGGATCCCAATTATCCTTCTAATTAATTGGTGGCGATTCTTATTTTCTTTACGTTTTTCCTTACGCGCCCCAAAGTCATAAAGCAATGACTTTTCACCGGCCGTCACGCTGTGACAAACATCGTTAAATGAACAGCTGACGTGACCAATAAAATATCTATGTGGTACTCCAACAAAATTTCTACGTCATCATCACCAATTAATTTCAAAAACGACGTCGTCTCCCCTGTGCTCACTGTTCATCGTCCTTATCCCTATCATTCGCAATGACTTGATGGAGTTTTACCTATTGCTGCATTTGCAACTTAAACTTTGACGTCTTCAAGCACACTTTACATTTGGAGAAGATAACAACAACCAACATAATTATCTTGGTCCAAGAATGGCTAACAATAGATTTCAAGTTCTCAATTTACAAGGTTAATATAAAACCAGTAGATTCTTTGCAAACATTTTCTGGGGTAATATAATGAATACAATACTTATTGTGGAAAGAAAAAAGAGTCTGACACTTTTAAAGGAAACATATCATTTAATTTTTTGGCTGGCTTGTTTGGCCAACTCGAGTCAGGCCAAAAAAGTCTGATTTTTTTTTAGGTTAGTATTTTAGTAGCCCAGTTCTATTATTTTTTGGGTTGGATTGGATTAGCCCATTAAGTTAGGCCAATTTTTCCACCTCTAATTGTGTTCTTATAAACTTGTAAAGACCCAATAAGTTTATAAAGCTAATGAGTGAGAAAGTGGGCCCCATCTCAATTGCATTATGCGTTAGGGGGTTTGTTGGACACCTCACCTAACTCTTTATTATAGGCAAATATAAGGCCTTTTATATTTTAGCCCAAACTCCTCTTTATGGCCCTTCTATAAGTATGGATGTCAAAACGGGTCGTGGCCTGGGGATGCAGGTTTTGAGTCAAACAAATTAGCCTAAAAAAAATCATCGCCATTTTTTGCCTAGCCTGTTAAAGGCCAATCCGCGACGAGCTGGGCTAGCCTTTTTTTTTTCTTGCATAGCCATCCCCATTTTCTCTCATCAATTAGATTTTTATTTGAATGAGTCAAAACTTGAACTTTAATTTTTTAAAGACTTAGATGTCTTGGAATATTGAAAGGATCATAGATATCAATTTCAAGAACTGTCAAGAACGGCATGTGATCTACTAAGTATTCTAATCATTACTGTGGCTTGTAAATCGACTTTTAGCATTAGTGTACATGTTTTCAACAAATATCGATGTTCTGTTCTTAGAAATCATGTGTAATCCCTTATCTGTACCCCTAATTTGTTAGATAATTTTGTTCATAATGATAAGTTTATTAATTTTAAACTTGTTTAATTTTCTTTATTCTCATTATTGTTCTTAACTTTGATCATAATTTATACTTTAAAGATAGAGTTGTTAAAATGGGTTAGACCTACCAGGTTAGCCTAACCCGCCATTATGGCCAGCCAGCCCACTTTGCCTTGCTTAAATGGGGGGTGGGGAGGGCTGGCCCTTTTTTTTTTTAACCATCACCATTTTGAGTGAGCAATATCTCCTTTCAAGTTTTTTGCAACTTTTAAGTAATGAAATGATCAATGGTAGTAGTTGAATCTCGTAGCTATTTTTATTTTCAAGTTATGCAAAAGTTATATTGTAAAGTTGTTAATTATATTATTGGATATACAAATGAAATATATATTTAGTTTACAAATGTATTATATGAATAATGATAGTTATAATAAATCAAGAAGAAATAATATCATTTGATATTACGTTTTACAAAATATTTTATTCAAATTTAAATTTAAATGTCTAATAGTTTTATTGCACATATTTAGGCCTAACAGTCCAACTCTTATTTTAGATAAAAACATGTTTAAATTTTTAATTTAATTTTTTTTAAAATATATTAATCACCAAACTCATGATATCTTCAAAGTTAAAAAAATATTGTGACATATCAATTAACTTTTAATTATATTTATTTTATTTAAAGATTTAAAAAATGAATTATTTTAAACTAATTCTCTCACTTACTTTATAAATATTTACTAATAATTTTTAATTGTTAAAATAAATAATATTATATCACCATTTCGTTATTTCTTGAAATTTAAAAACATATTTATTACGTTTACCCTTTTTATATATGATGGTTTTATTAAACAAATATATCAAATAGTTTCAAAATTATATATAATAATATAAATGATAGTTTTACTATTTTTGAATTTTGAAATTTTATGTATTATAATATTTATTTTAATAATTAACTAATAAAAATAAAAAATATATTTAAATCTCAAAATATATCTCTCAGAATTAATATATTTTAAAAATGAAAAAAAAGTATTTATTTGCTTTGATAAATTACCCACCTACGCACCATAAGGGTGAGTTGAGTTGTGGCCTTGCTGGTTTAGTCCTGCTGGTTCTAATGGCGAGAGGGAAGGTTCCCAGTTTCAAGGGTTGTGCTGTTTGCGAACTAATAATGGAAGTCAAATCCTACATAGACCAATTTGAAATTTTTTTAATTGTACTTAAATATCAAATATAAGTCACATTTTTAACACACTTTCATAACGAGTGGTTTTATCCACCAATTTTTTATGGACAACACTCTAATACTGCTCACATTAGTGATGGTAGCGGAGTTTTAATAATTTTTTTTTATATTTTTGTTAATATTTTTTTACATTAATAATTTATTTATTATCTCATATATTTATTTTAAAATTTTTAAAATTATAAATAAATAATAAAAAAATTTATGCATGAATAATATAAAAAATACAAAAAATATTTTAAAAATAATATGATATAAAAAATAATTAATTATTTTTAAAAAATAAAAAAACTGAGGAAAAACATAAAAAAATAAAAATAAAAACAAAAATTTGATAGCCACACCCTTTTTTTATAGATATGAGAGACCTAAACTTTTTCTCTCAATTATGTTTACATAATGGATCAGCACTAAATCAATTCAATTCAATTTAATTTTTAAGTAAATCAAGTTTACAATAAAAGTGCACAAAAAAAATGTAAACTAAACAAATTATGAATGAATTATGAATCTAACCTTAACATGTACATGTGTCTTGTTGTAATTAATTTAATTCATACATCTTTTATAAATAATTTACCTAAAATAATTTCTTCTCTTAAAACTGCCATGTCATTATTACTTATGAAGAGGTTTGTAGCAAAATGGGCACCGGTAACACTCCCCCCACATTAGTGGGCGGAACTTCTTTATTTTTTTTTGATGTTTTTTTAATTTTTAAAATTAATTAATTATTTTTTATATTATATACATATTTTAAAATTTTTCGGATGTTTTATTTTATTCTATCTAAATTAAAATGGTGTAAGAACAATGTTCAAATCCAAAATTATGTATATTCAAACCTAGAATATTTTGTAGACTCAATCATTGTACATAAATCACCATTTGTAACATTTGCAAAGCCACAAATTTAAATGAAATGAATTAAATCTAACAAACTGAAAGTTTAAGGTTCAATTTTTTAATTTTTATATTTTAGAAAATATTTGCTAAAGGATTATAATTTAGAAATATCTGTATATTTTTCTAAATATATATTTATTTTAAAAATAATTCGGTTGTGATCCAATTACTAAATCATAAACTGCTTCCCCTCCAATTTAATGATGGGTTCATGTTTTAAAATTAAAACATTGAATTACAATTGCAATTTGATATTACATCCATTTCCCCTACCTTTCTAGGTTCTCTCCTCTTGGATTGCAATCTCATCCCCACTTCCTTTTACCTGATGTTGGTTCTTTTATACAATTGTGAATTACATTTAAAATATTCTTTTTACAGTGATATAGTTTTTTATAATAATTTATTAGAAAATAATTTTTAAAATGCTACTATACAAATAAGCTGAAGAACATTATTTTAAAATATATACTTAACACTCGTAATATGCTAAAATGAAATTTATATTTTATTTATTAATAAAAACAATGTTATATTTTCATTTTAAATCAATACAAAATTAAAAATTAACTAAAAATGAATATTAAATTTTTTTCATTCAAACCATATTAATTCTAAATCACATTTAAATATGTATTTTTTAATAATTTAATTGTAAAATCTTTTTAAAGATAAATCAAACACTAATGATATTAATAAAAATTTATTATAAAATAATTAATTAAACACCAAATCACTTTTTACAGTACTTTTTGTATAGTTAATTTTAAAAAATTTAAAGATTTTGCAACAAAGCTCAAACATACCTAGCAGTCGTGCACGGATCCCAGCCTTTTCTGGCTGGGTCCTTTGAACATAAGACAAGAAAATGTCTTCCAACAAAAAAAAAAAGATAAAATTTGAATGGTTCAAAATTTTTAAAAAAGAAAGAAAAGGATCCCAGCCAAAAAGGCTGGGATCCGGGTCCCTAGCAGTCAAGTCAAAACGGAGGGAAGGCTTTAAAGAATATTTATATATGCATATAATTTTAAAGGTTTTAAGAAATAATATACTTATAGAAATTACTTATTATTTTTTAAATTATGGAATAATTATAAATTTAATAAAGAATTAGTTCTATAATTAATTTTTTTTAGTTATATGTCATAGCCTGTAAGCCTTTAGACTAAAGAAAAAGTATACTAATGGCTAGCCCAGCCCATATAATGGCGAGCCCATTAACTAACCCTAACCCCAACCCCAACCCCAGCCCCCACAACTCACAAAGACAAAATCAAAAGTACAAATCTCAACAAAACTGAAATACATTCTCCAACTCCTCATCGTATCCTCGCCCTCTTCTCCCTCTGGCTACCAGATTCCTCACCGTCATGGCTTATTTCTGGCCCCTCTTCCTCATCGTCGTCCTTGGCTTCGGCAAGATCTCTATTTACCGGTCAACGAAGCTGCCCTTGACAAAACAGGTGATCACCTCCTGGATTACGTCGCCGACCAGCCTGATCTGCCCATGGATTCTCGCTACAAGTCCGATTAGAGATGCAGATCCTGATCGTCATGGTTTATTTCTGGTCCCTTTTCCTCACCGTCTTCCTTGTCTTCGGCAAGATCTCTCCTTTACCTGCCACCAACAACGCTGCCCTTGACAAAACAGGTGAGCGCCTCCTTGATTACGCCGGCCACCCCGATCTGCCCTTGGATTCTCATTGCAAATCCATTAGAGATGCAGATCCTCATCGTCATGGCCTATTTCTGGCCCCTCTTCCTCAACGTCGCCCTTGACGTAGAAAAGACCTCTCCTTTACCTGCCAACGACGCTGCCCTCGACAAAACAGGTGATTGCCTCTTCGAGTATGTCGCAGGAGACCCCGATCCGCCCATTTATTCTCACTGCAAGTCTGATTTGCTGTCTGGCTTTTTCTTCAGTCTCATGCGTCATCTGCTTATGGTACAATTTTTTAAATGTTTAATTAATGCCTAAGATTTATAAAATTTTTCATTTGGACCGTAAATCTAAATTCTTTTTGGTTTTAAAGTTATTGTTTTTCGTAATTAAAAATTCTAAGAGGCTCAAAAACATATTATTTATCCAATTGGAACAGGTTATCTTTTATCAGAGTTATCTACATGGATATGTATATGTTAGCGGAGTCTGATGTTGATAAAATTCTGGTGAGTCTGATGGAATGAACATTGAGTATAGGAGTTGTCTCAGCTGTGTAACAATGTTCCAAACGCTTGTTTTGTACGATGTTTATAAATGATAATGAATTCTTATTTGTTTGTTATATGATCTAATTTATTGTTGAATGGTCCTTGAATTTTACGTTCATTTGGGATAAATTAAATTATTTTTCAATTCTTTTATAATTGCTGGTGAAATGAACATTGAGTATAGGAGTTGTCTCAGCTGTTCCAAACACTTGTTTTGTACAATGTTTATATATGATAATGAATCTAATTTATTGTTATATTATATTTAATTTATTGTTGAATGGTCTTTATAGTGAATTGTACGTTCATTTGGGATAAATTAAACAGGTTGAAAGTTTATGTTTCAATTTTTTTTGCTCTGGGTGTTTGTATTTTTTTTCCTATATATGTTTTTTATTAATTATATAACAAATATAATATTTTATAATCAAACACAATAGGTATACTATAAAAAATACTAAAAAGTGTATATAAAATGATAATTTTTATATTATATCAATTAAAATTTTAAATTTTATTAGTATGTAATATATTTTGTAAAAATAATTAAAGATGTAAATTTTTTTTTATGATTTTAAATTAGTGAATTATTTATTATTATTAAAAATACTATTCCTTAAAAACATTATTGCTGGGATACCATAGAGTATATCATGAATTTTATTTAAATTAAATTGGTCAAGAAAGATTTCTCCAAAAAAGTGATCTCTTGCATCTTGCATTATGCAATATAAATAGTATGTTCCTTGAGTTAAGGGCATTTATTCTTCAGACTTTCTGTTTCTTCCCTCGTCTGCGGCAAAGTGAGCGTTCATTCTCCATCGTCTGCTAGGGCAAGGTGAGTAATTCTAGTGCCATTTTTGTTCAAATTAACTCTGAATGCGACAATATGCAAAACCCCCTCAATGCGACAGTGTGTAAAACCCTCTCGAGTGAAAGGGGCGTGAAAAAACAGAAATCACTGAGACGAGGTCTGCTAGGGCAAGGTGAGTAATTCTAGTGCCATTTTTATTCAAATTAACTCTGAATGCGACAATATGCAAAACCCCCTCAATGCGACAGTGTGTAAAACCCTCTCGAGTGAAAGG
>JASKGM010071007.1:0-13922 GCA_034509205.1 Ceratonia siliqua
TGGAGTTTCCTTGCTTGGAAATCAGATATACCAGCGCATGTGGGGTATGTTTATTAAAAAATGTAAGAAAATTGTAAAAGAAATCATTAAAAATAAAAATGTTCTTTATAAAACAAATAGTAAATTTCGTAGAGAAACTTTAAAAAACTTGCTTAGATGCCTAACATAGTCGTAGGATAAAATGACCAAATGACCTTATTCTATAAATAGTTAAATACATATATAAAGGAATTCAAGGCAGTGTGAAATGTTATTGTAAAAGAAAGTAAAAAAAAAATAATGTGAATAAAGTGATATAATCCAATTAAAATTATTTAATTCAAACCAGAAAGATTGTTTTTAATTATTTGGTTTATGCTGGTAACGGTAAATCAAATTCAAACTAAAAAAAAAATTGGCAATAAAATCTAAAAATGTTATTGAATTCATTGATATGGGTCATTTACATGTTGGCGAATTATTTGATATTTGAAGGGACAAAATCACTTTCGAGATTAGAAAACTGCTTTGGAATATATATATATATTTTTTATCTGGATCATGATTAAAAGTGCCTTTCAACAAAACCGTGAAGTTGTGTTTACAAAAGCAAGAACATCTTGTTTGTGCGGTTCATATTTAAAATTTGATAGCTTTTGCTCAATTCGCTTTTACCTCTATTTTTCATTACTAATTCTCACAAAAATATTTAAAAAGTTTTAACAAATTTTATTACTAACCATAAAACTAATTTATTTTTTAAAATAATTGCTTTATCAAATATAGAATTTTGAAATTTGAAATTTCTAAATTATTATTTTTTTGTTATTGAAATTGTTTTAATGGAAAAAAGTTTTAGAATCAAAATAAATTTTCATAATTCAACTAGTCGCCTTTACACTGTTTTTATAAGTTATTTAAAATACAAGTAAACACACACTTGTTGATTTTTCTTAATAGCATCCTTCAAAATAGTTAAAACTTTTATACTACTTGATCTTGGTTAACCATATGTACTTGTTTTTCCAAATTTTTGGATTTTCTAAACGTCTTTTATTCCTATTTTGCCATCTCCAATTAGAAGCATTAGTCAATTTGATCTGGCTAAAAACAACGTGTACTTGTTTTTCCAAATTTTGTGTTTTCTCAACTTCTTTTGTTCCTATTTTGCCATCTCCAGCTATAATTTCTCAATTGAATTAGTTGGATGTAACTTTCTCTTCATTTATATAGATAAATTTTTTCTTTTATATAAAATCATTTACAAAGTCCGTAAAGGGAATAAATAATGATTAATAATTTAGACAAATATAATTTGAAAATCAAACAAAGACATAGCAGTTTAGAGGTGGCATGGACCCCACTGAACAAATTGTTGTGATAGCTGGCATACCCTTCTTGACAGACTGGTTCTCCTCTATCATACATACAACAGCCATTTCGTCCAAAGTTTCTCTATTTACTCTTTCTAGTTTCTTTTTGGCCTCTTCCTCTCTTCCCCCAGCTCTCTCGTTCATATTTTCTCTCTTTCTCAGAAGCATATCATCACAAACACATAACCCACACTCTAATCTCTTTGTTTTACCTTCTTTTTGTTCCTTCTTTCCATAGCACTCAAATTTGTTTTCATCAACAATTGGCTCTGATCCATGGCTGAGGAAACCCAGAAACCGGCTGAGGAAGTGGTGGCAGTGGCTGAGAAACCTGTGAGTGAGAAAGAACCTGAGAAGCCCATCGTTGAAACTGAGCCAGAGAAACCCATCACCGAGAAAGAACCGGAGCCGGTTGTGGAACCGGTGCCGGAGGTTGCTGAGAAGCCGGCATCTACGGAAGAAGTCGTCGAGGTGGAAAAATCCAAGAACCCAGTTGATGATAAGATTACCCAGTCGATTTCATTCAAAGAGGAGAGCAACGTGGTTGGTGAACTACCTGAAGCGCAAAAGAAAGCCCTTGATGAGCTGAAGCAGCTCATTCAAGAGGCACTTAACAAGCATGAGTTGACTGCTCCGCCGCCTCTGCCACCGGTCAAAGAGGAGGGGAAGGAGAAGAAGCCCCTGGAAGTGACAGAGGAAAAGAAGGAAGAGGTGATGGAGGGGAAGAAGGAAGAGGTGATGGAGGAGAAGAAGGAAGAGGTGGCAGAGGAAAAAGAGGAGACAGTGAAGGAGGAAAAGAAATCAGCTTCAGCTTATGAAGAGCCTAAAATTGAAGAAACAGCTGAAACTGAGCCTCCTAAAGAAGCTACCGTTGTTGAGGAGCCACCCAAAGCTGAAGCTGAGACTGTGACTGCTGTACCTGCTGAACAGAAAAAGGAGGCGGAGAAAACTACACCTGCAGCTGAGCCTGCCGAGGCTGTGGTTGTTACAGAGGTGGTGGAGAAAGTTACTGCTGTGGACGAGGATGGTACTAAGACGGTGGAAGCTATTAAGGAGAGCATAGTCTCAGTCTCTACTCCTGCAACTGAGCAAACAGAGGAGGCTGCACCCTCTACCACTGAGGTTGAGGCGGTTCTGGCAGAGCCGGAGCCTAAAATGGAGGAGGAGGTCCCTGCCCCTCCTCCACCTCCGCCAGAGGAAGTATTCATATGGGGAATTCCCCTCCTTGCCGATGAGAGGAGCGATGTAATTCTCCTGAAATTCTTAAGAGCCAGGGATTTCAAGGTGAAGGATGCCTTCACAATGATCAAGAACACCGTGCGTTGGCGAAAGGAATTCGGGATTGACGCTCTGGTTGAAGAAGACCTTGGGAATGATTGGGATAAGGTGGTGTTTACTCATGGATATGACAAAGAAGGCCACCCAGTTTGCTACAACGTATTTGGGGAGTTTCAGAACAAGGAGTTGTATCAGAACACCTTTTCTGATGAGGAGAAGCGCCAGAAGTTCATCAGGTGGAGGATTCAGTTATTGGAGAAGAGCGTTAGGAAATTTGAGTACACTTCTACTGGTGTTTGTACTATTTTCCAGGTCAATGATCTCAAAAATTCACCTGGACTTGGCAAGAGGGTGCTCAGGCAAGCAACAGATCACGCCGTTCAATTGCTTCAGGATAACTATCCTGAGTTCGTAGCAAAGCAGGTTCCTTTTTAATTTAATCCATTGTTTGTTTAAATTTGAAACTGATCCCCTATTGATTTTGGAGTTATTATCTTGTCCTACTCTAATTATGAAGATGGAATTTTGGTAGCTTTCTGAAATTAATCTGATTGCTGTTTGGATTCTTTAGGTGTTTATCAATGTTCCTTGGTGGTACCTTGCCTTTTCTAGAATGATCAGTCCTTTCCTGACCCAGAGGACCAAGAGCAAATTCGTATTTGCTGGCCCATCCAAATCTGCCGAAACCCTTTTCAGGTCAAGTGTGATTCATTCAATTCCTTTTACCTTTTACTTCTCGATCATAAATAGGTCATGTAGATTTTCCAATTTATCTTTCTTCTTGTTGCTTTACCATTAATGGGTCTTCATATGTTCCACTCATCTCTTTCCTCATTATTAGTATTCTGACCCATGTTCATGTTCATTTGGCCATGATGTTAAACAGATATATAGCTCCTGAATTAGTACCAGTTCAGTATGGTGGATTGAGCAGAGAGGGTGACCAGGAATTTACTACTGCTGACCCTGTTACAGAGTTTACAATTAAACCAGCAACAAAACATGCTGTTGAACTCCCAGTTTCTGAGGTGAGCAGGATTTAAATATTTGACACAAATCTCTTTAAGTAGGACTCTATTGTATATATCTGGTTTATGATTAAAAGTTGTTGAATATGCAGGTGTCTCATCTGGTTTGGGAAGTCCGAGTTGTGGGTTGGGATGTGAGCTATGGAGCCGAATTTGTGCCCAGCGCTGAGGATGGATACACTGTAATAGTACAGAAGAACAGGAAAATTGCCTCTGCTGATGAAACAGTGATTAGCAACAGCTTTAAAATTGGTGAACCTGGTAAGGTTGTGCTCACCATTGATAATCAAACATCCAAGAAGAAGAAACTCCTGTACAGGTCCAAGACCAAACCCATCTCTGAGTAAGATTTCAAGGAAGAAGAAGAATGGTTGCCTGGTCTGTAACTCCAATTAATAAGAAAATGGCGATTTAAACAATAAGGTTACTTTGTATTCATCAAATGGAAAAGGGGTTGGGGTGGGGGTGGGGCTTTATTCTTTAATACTGGGTACTTTTGTTCATTTGGTTGGAATTATTTTGTTCTGTGTCTGGGATTGGGGAATTTCATTTACTGTTAGTTTCGTGTAGTAATGGGGTATTTTGTTTATTCGGTTTTGGGATTGGATAAATTTACCTTGGATTCTTGGAACATTATGAGATACATTAATTGGAGGAGATAGGGTGGGAGCGGGGGGACACGGTTGGTTTTATTTGTAAACGAAATCGCAAATGTCTCTTATGGACTGTGGAACATTGTTTGTATTCTGATACTCCATGGCTGTAAAGTTTGTATAAATGTGATGATGTATTACTTTATTATTCACGTAAATATCAAATCATATAGTTCGTTGTTTCAGTTTTTGTTTCTTCTGAATTTGGAAGTTAAGGTTTGACATTATTGAGCAATTTGTAATATTTTCTTAGTTCTGCTTATTCTTTCGTTATCCAAAAGGCAAATTCGCTCAAGTGAGTTGTATTTTTAAGGTTTTTCTTTGAATTTATCGTGTTACATTAACCCTTCCTAAAGCCTTGTGTGCGATTGCATCTAAACTCAACAAGAGTGAGAAAATGAGATTCAGGTTCGTTTATTCCTACTGAAAATGAGTTTTTCAAAATTACTTTTTTTAACTCTTTCGTTGTTTAGTTGAAAAGAAAAGTTGTCAAGAGGAAGTTTTAAAAAGTTAAAAATTAATAATTTCTGGATTAAAATATTTTATTTTTTAAAAGATTTATTTATTTTATCAACTTTTAAGTTATGCTCTTTTAAGAGTTTTTGCTCGTTTTATTTTGAATTTTTGTTATGATTTAACATTCGAATTAAGATGTAGATACTTATAGTTAATAATAAATTTTTTTATATAATACATCAAATAATAAAAAAATTATTTTAAAAATATGCTTTTCACTAAAAATATTTTAGTCAAAACATTCTAATACTAAAAATAAGAGCCCGAATCTCGTCCTGATCAGGTTGTTATGGACAGTCAAGATAAGCCATCCAAAACAACAGCACTATTTCCCCTAGCCATCCAATGGCTAGAAGGGAACAGGATTGATTCACGCACCACGAAGTATGCTTGGATGAGGGATAATGGAGGAAAATAAAAGGAATGATATATTTTATTGATTTTTTATTTTTTGTTTAGGAGTTCTTTTAAGGATGAGAGGAGAATAGAAGAATTTTATGTAACTTTTTTTGTATTTAATATTTTTTAATTTATTTAAATTTTAAAAAATTTTGGAAGAGAAATTAATTATGTATTATCATATAATTTATTATTTTGATACTATAAGACAAATTTTCATAATTAATTATTTTAATAAATAAATTTATAAAAATATATCATAATTAATTTTTTTATTAAATTTAAATATCTAAATAAAGAAAAAAATACCCTTTAACCTTCTCTTTTCCTTCAATCTTTTTTTTTTCTTTAGATTCTTTTCCTTCCCTTTCCCTTTCAGAGTATATTAGGATTGATGAGAAATGAGGTCAAGGGAAGGTTGGATCGAGATTTTTCACTAACTTCCAAAATTATTTTGATACTATAAGACAATTGCTTCTTTTTATTAAATATGTGTCTTCTTTTTCCATATTAATTTTATATATTTAAACAAGAGGGACAGGGGGAAATTATCACTTAACTCTCCATTCCCCTTTCTTTTACTTTTGGATTCATCACATTCCCTTCTCCCTTCTCCGAACTCCCAAACATACCATAAGACCATGAAGATTCGATTATACTAGTTTGATGTGCTTATATAATTAGATAGGATATTATAAATTAACATAATTTAACATTATATGATGTTTGATATGTATAAAAAAGTATGAAAACGATAGTTTAAATTTTTTATACATCACTTATGGTATTAATATTAATTATACATTCAATGCGGGATGAGATAAACTTCGATAAATTTTTTTGTATAAAGTCTTAGACTAAAAAATTTAGAAATATTCATTTTTATCTTCATTTGCAAATATATTATAATGTTATTATCGTCGGTTTCACCAGCACTATAACCATTACCATTGTCATCAATGAAACCACTATTATCATGATCATTGCTACACAGCCACTACCACTGCAATCACCACCAAGACTATTGTTTCCAAAATCACCGCTTTTACTAAAACATTGTCACCATTGTTACTATTACCCTTAGCATTGCCGTCATCAACATTATCATTGTGGCCATTGCCACCACCAATGACATTGTTTCTATTACCATTGTCATCACCACTATCGTCCTTGTCGTTAAGGGTGGAAATAGGCCAGGCCAGGCTAGGCTAAGTCTTGCCTAAAATAGGTCAGGCCTACATGGTAAAGTTATAGCCTGAGCCTGAGCCTGGTCTGTAGGCTAGAAAATAGGTCTGACTTAACCTGTTAATAAAATCTTGTAAGCTTGGCCTGACCTGTTAGAAAGAGACCAAAAATAGACTCTGGTCTACTAGCCCAAAAATAGGCCTTGGCCTACAAGGTCAAATGTAGGCCAATACTTAATTTTAGGAATTTTAGTTGTAAAAAAATATTTAAATAAATAAAATTAAAAAATATAAAAATATAATATATATATATATATTATTAAAATAAATATAGGTCGGCCTGTAGGCCTAAAGGTCAGGCCTTTGATATAGAGGCCTGGCCTATTTAATTAAATAGGCCTATATAAAGGCGTTAGCCTGGCCTAAATTGCTAAATATGCCAGGCCAGGCCTACAATAAGCCATGCTATATGTCACGTCCCATTTTAGGACACGTGATAGGCGTAAGAAATCACTCTTCAGGTAATTTCCTATCAGCCTAAAATACTTATGCAATTAATATCACTTACACTTATCTTTAAATGAATAATAAAAGTTCAAAATACTTTCATAAAAATTTCTAAGTCATAAATTTAATAAAAATTCCGACAGAGTTTCTCCTCAAATGTGGACTATCCTACGGTACAAATCTGTAAAAATATAAGGTAGACAGGTCCACCATCAATTAGAAGCCTCAATGGCTTAAACAGAACACAATAAATGGTCTAACAAGGACTGTATCTACTAACTACATATAAGTTATGCAATTATCATTTATAGACCAAGAACCTTATTCAAAAAATGTAAAAGAATGCAACATATCCAACAACATCCACTAATCACTAAAGTACTCCACTTTTACTCAAAGTGGTGCTTACCAACTCAATCAATGAGCTCAAAGGGAGCAGACGGAGTCGAAAGGAGTTCACCTGTTACCTGATCTGAAAATGTTAAAATTTGAGGAGTGAGTCCACCTACCTAGTGAATGGAAATCAAACTTGCCAATTGATACATAAACCCCTAGATGTAAAGTGCATTATTGCTAAAATAATATAAAAATCTCGTTTCAGTACTTTTTCAATATAATATGCACCTAATGCACCTTACATCCAGGAAATAAAATAATTTATATATTTCACAATCATATTACAATCTTTAATAGTATGAACAAAAAGTAACTATGTTCAAAAATGTTTCAATGAAAATCATAATTTTCTAGAATCCATAACAATTTAAGGGGAGAACCTAAATTGAGAAAATAGTATTCCTGCCCCAGAAGATAAAGCTCAGCTGGAGGGTAACCCGATCCTCACCTTCGGGAATTACACTCACCGAAGGGAAATAAATTTCTTATTTCCTTCCAGAGCTCTCATATGGAGGAAACTAGTCATAATAAAACTCAATCTTCTGCTAGGAACTACACTCACTGACAGAAGTACCAATTATCCTGAACTGCCCTCAATTGATAAAGGTTGTGACCTAGGTGCACTTTACTACGGATCCCACAATACAATTCTAAATTACTTTCATAATTCTCATACCATTCATACTTTCACAATATCAATATTCAGATATTTTTCATACTGTGGAACATAATAATAAGTTTCACACACACACACACACACACACACACACATATATATATATATAAACATATATATATATATATATTACTTTCTTCAAAATTATTCCAAATCATACTCAAATAAAATGATTGAGCCACAAGTTAAAATTTAACAATTTAGGCATCAAGAGGTAAGTAAGAATCCACTCACTGTTGCTAAATTTGGAGGCTCAATAATCAAACTCCAATTATTTCTACTTCAAGCTAGAGTTTCTTCCAATGGGGTTCGTTTCAGATAAGCCTATGTGCAACATATACATATAGCCCATCAGTATGCTAAATCTGCCCCTATTTTCCCATTATAACACTAATAATTGGATAAGAATTTTGTTTTGTAAACAGGTTCATTGATTCAGTCCTAACTAAGATGGTTGAAGATAGAGGAATTAACTGAACAATCCACTTTAATAATGATACCCAAAGCTCATGGATAAGAATGGTTTGTGGCAACTTTACAAGATTTATAACTGCAAATCCAATACTACACTTCTGACTAACACAGCACAAAGTCACTATAGGATGAAGAAACTAAATTGTCTAATTAGGATTTTGGCTAAAAATAGGATAATTAGGCAGAATAAAATCTAACACTTAGAGTGGAGTAAGATTCTTGTTCTGCATTTACCAAAAACAATCTAACAAGGAAAATGGCAAATCAATTACCTAGGCAGAAGATGGAGTTGCAAGTTAGAAATCTTGTTGCCAATCACTAATCCAGAGGACTCCCAACATCGTTGTTACAAACTAAGCTTTAACTCAGTACACCAATTCCCCTGTGTTGGCGAAGCATCAGAAAATCAGTACACTAAAACAAATCAAACTGAGTTAAATCAATTCCAACTTGACTAGTTTGTGCTACAGGAATCGAGAATGGCTGATGATAATGGAGGGAAAATGGGTTCACGATTGGGGGAAGGATTTCTAGTTGAATAGACAATGAAACTTTTTTGGGACTTACTCTGCAACAAGGGGATTCAACCATTAGGCAACTTTTCTGATGCTACTTCAAGTGTTAATAGCGACGGCAACCCCCTTGAAAGCCAGCCACCACCGCGATGAATCGGGTGGTTTTCACGGAGTATCACAGTGGCATTGGATACCGTAAAGGGGAGAAGAATCCGGTGCAACTATGGAGGTACAACTACGAATAAGCTTCCATGGGTGGCGACGAAAGTCCTCGGTGGCGAAGGTAATTCCAGTGAGAGAAACAGCGAGGCCAGAAGGGGATTTGGGATGGTGGCGGCACTATTTCTGATGGGAAGGGAGAGGGGTTTTGGTTTTCATATTTAAAGGGTCCAGAGACTCGGTTGCAATTTCCTAAAGTTTTTCCTAATTTGTCACTTGGCCCTTAAGTTTTGGGCTATTTCAGTTTTGGTCCCCCTTTTTTTTTTAATTTCGGGCATTACAATATAGGCTCCTTATAGGCCACTTGGCCTACTTCCACCCCTACTTGTTGTCATCAATATTGCTATCACACCCCTAACCTGCGAGCATAACTGACCGAAAGTGAGGATGACCCAAACCTTTAAAGCCTCATGTATACCCAATGATATTTAAGATGCAAGATTTTCATAAAAGAAAAGACAATAGTTTCATATTTAAAATTTATTAAAAATCTAGGATATGCCCATAAATAAAATCTCGCCCAAAATACAATCAAAGGTTTCCAAAAGAAAACAAAGTAGAGCTCAACTCCAATAGATGCACAACATTTACAACTCAAAAGTAAACATGTACTAGAAAGGTTTCTCAAAACATATGCAAAAATATACTGACTTTTATGGTGACTGCAAGTACATCCCTAACTTGCACTTCCAAGAATAACTTGCTGCAGCTAAGCTTGGCAAGTTCAAGATAATGGTGGATAAGTAGTTCCTAAAGCTAAAAATATAAAGAGGAGAGGAATGAATCATTTAGACTTAGTGACCAAAAAACACATCTAAAAAAGCTAGAGAAAACATAATATATCATGCAATTATTTCCATTTACATAAGAGCATCATACACAATTAATTGATCATGAAAACCAACAAAACTACATATATAATCAAGCAAATCACTAGTCAAGGAAATAACCATCCTAACTATCTAGGACTTAGCCTCGCCAAACCAAAAGAGAGAAGTGAACTAGTCACATATAAGGCATGCTAAGGAATCAATCATCCTAGCCAGAAATCTTATAACAGGCATGTCAAGGAATCAATTGTCCTAACTTAAAATACTAAACAAGCATGTTGGGACTCTGTTTACCTAACCAAGCAAATTTAATAGGCAATGTGTCAGGTATCACCTATCCTTGTCGAGGATCCCAGTGGATTAGCTAACAATCAACCCGTTACTGATTTGCAGCATCCTTCATGATACCGCAACATCCTTTTTGATATATGCAGCTGGATTCTTTATTCTAGGAGATAGTCAATATCCCTTTTCCTTTGTGATATCTTTCCATTTATATTTTTATCTTAAGTGTACATATCCCAGTAATACTTTGTAACCGTAACACTTCATTATATAAATGGAAAATCTCTTCCCACACCAAGTGTGGTGGTTCACAAAATTATTGTCATGGTATCAGAGCTTTCTTTGGACTAACCTCCCTTCGATCCTCGTGGCTTCCAATTCCTTTTCTTCTATCTCTTTCTATGCCATGATTTACATGATTAATGTGAAGCTTCTCTCTCTCTTGTTCATATTCTTCTAAATGACATTCTCAATGAGATTATTTATATGGAGTAACCTCCAGGCTATGTTGATCATCGTTTCTCTGCTCATGTTTGTCAATTAAAAATAATGCTTTTTGGCCTCAAGCAAGCCCCCCCGAGCTTGGTTTCAGCGATTCAACTCTTTCCTCAAGCGCCTTTGTTTCTCATGCGGCAATGTCGATACTTCTCTTTTTGTCTATAACAATCAGTCTCATCTCATTTATCTATTATTGTATGTAAACGCTATCATTTTAACTGGTAACAATCCTTCTCTTCTTCAAGAGTTCATTCAACGGCTTCATTCAGAATTTGCTACTAAAGACTTGGGCTCGTTAAGTTACTTCCTCTGCATCGAAGTTACCTCTACAACCACTGGTCTTTTTCTCAGTCAATCTAAATATGCCTATGGCATTTGTCACAACGTGACAACCGATAAAGAGCCATCCTTTATGACTTTAGGCACATAAGAAAAAACGCAGAGAAAAAAGAGTCGACACTAATTAATTAGAAGGATAATTAGAATATTTAAAAATGACACTGGCGCTTGGAACTAGAGGAAAGGTTCGGGAGTCTAATTACATGTGGGGAAGGTGTCAAATACCCCACAACTCCACCATAAAGATGGTTACCCTAGATCGTTTATGCTTAAATTTAATATAATTTAATTACCCCTTTTATTAATACAATGAAAAAAAGAAAGATTAAAAGAACTATATCTGTCTTACTAAGTAAGTGTTTATGTATCTCATAAGGGATCAAGGTCCACATAGTTCAAGAATAATTGGAGAATTCGATTTGGTAGAGATGTGTGACCCCTCCCTTAGAGTGACTTTTTAGACGATGTGGGAGAATAGACCTCCACTCATTAGTCTGAGAAAGCATGTCAGTATAAGAGTATAAAATTCTACTTACAGCCTAAAAATATAAGATAGTGTGAGAGCATAAAACTTTACTCATAGTCCTAGAATAATAAGTCAGTGTGGGAGAATGAACCTTCACTCATAGCCTAAGGAAGTAAACAATGTGAGTGAACTGACCACCACTTACAGTCTAAGGAAATAAGATAGTGTGGGAGAATAAACCTCTACTCATAACTTATGGCATTTGAAGTGATCCTTGAAATCACTTTTAAAAGAATAGGACATGATGATCCTTGAAATTATTCAAGAAAGAAAGCATGTTCTTTGTTTAAGACCATTAGGGCCTGTGCACCTAAGTTGATTTAGATTTTTAAAGTGGGCTTTTGGAACCCAAATTAATTTAAGGATGGACCATCGGAGTCCTAAAATGTTCTTTCACATATTTTATTGATAATGAATTTTTACTTAAGGACTAAAGTGTCAATTCTAAGATTAAATGTTAAGAGGTATGAAATAAGAATAAATTAACAAGTATGAAATAAAAATGAATTAAAAGTATGAAATAAGAATAAATTAAAGTACGCAGATAATAGTGTATGTATCTAAAAACAAGAACAATAAAAAATCATAATATACACATATTAATAAGCACATCATTCTTCAACAATTGGGAAATAAAACCGGTTTATATGCTCCCTTATATGTCCATAGCCTTTCATCTCCTTAGGCTTCTAATTGTCATTTTTTAATAGTAAAACACCCTCAGTCCAGATCAAGAGAAAAAGGTAGAATCAATTCATGGCAATGTCAATAACTAGAAATTCATGAGATGCATGTAATGTGAACACAAAGACATAATTGAATCAAATAAATTCCAAAGCTCATGGTTACCAAGGATTGAATTTCCAATGTAGAAGAAAATTAACTTATTCATGACACAGCAATCATCCCGGATTATAGGAACTCAAACCAATCTTGAAACTAGTCAAGATTTAAATAAGCCCACAATATGCAAACTGATCAAGATTAACACCAATATGTTCAAACAGGAGAATGTAACCAAAATAGCCAATGTCAATAGCAAGAGAAAACAAGAAATTTTGAGCTATAATCAATATTCATTTTCTCAAAATCACCCTATTGATTATGATCAAATCACAATTTGAGCATAAAAGAAATTACTCGACATTACTTTAAAACAAACTATATAATAGAACCAACCCAACCTCTACATATGAAATTAGACACACACTGGGAATCATAGGAAACTAAAATGGAGTTACTAAAAAATTAAAATTCCTTTAAATAAAATAACTGAAATCACCCTATTGATTATGATCAAATCACAATTTAGGTATAAAAGAAAGTATTAGGCATTACTTTAGAAAAAACCAAATAATAGAACCAACCCAACCTCCACATATGAAATTAGATACACACTAAGAATTAAAAAAAAAAAAAAACTAAAACAGAGTTGCTAAAAAAAGTAAAATTCTCGAAATAAAATAACCTAAACCCTTAAGAAAGTTTCATTGAAATCTATCTCTAATAAAACTCATAATGATGCTTGAAGTTCGAACTCAAATCAGAAGACTCAAATATCCAAGGAACCTTACTAGAAGTTCATCACCAATAGCTCCTAAAATCTGAAACAACAAGCATATACGGAAGTAAACTCAGGAATCTCGAAAGGTTACCTCAATATGACTTCGCAGAGCGCCACCTTCCTTTATGGCGTTTCTTCACCTCCAAAGAAATTCCTAGAATGCTCGAATCTTCTCCAGAAGCTCGTGGATCACAGAAGCTCGTCCCCCTCGTATGATGCCTTCGATCTTTCAAAAAACTCCCTCCATCTCTGAAGCCTGTCACTTTATTTTATAGCCAAAAAGAAATCAAATCAAACCTCCCCTCATCGGTGTTAGAGAAGGGAAGAAAAAGGAAATTGGTCTAGGGTTTCCTTTTAGATAGTGAAGGAATGAGATTCACTGAAGATTGGAGAAAAAATTGTGGAGGACTCACGATGGATGTGTGTAAGGGAAAAGAAAAGAAAATGAGCCAAAACAATGAAGGGGTCAGCTGCAACATGAAACCAGAATAAGGGAGCCAAAACTAAGAGGGTAGGCAGCTAGGGCTTAGGAAAATTTAAGAAGGAGAATTTGGCTTAAGGATATAGGTCGGGTCAGGACATTGGCTTAGTTATCGGGTTGAGTGGCTGGGCTGGACCAATTTAAGGGACTAATGGCTGGGAAAGTGGGATTTTTTGAACTAGAAAAAGAAAGAAAGAAAAAG
>JASKGM010071018.1:0-14905 GCA_034509205.1 Ceratonia siliqua
AAAAACAAAAAAAAAAATATATATATATATATATATATATATATATATAATTAACTAAAACCAAAAAAAATAAAGGAAGGAAGGAAAAAGAAAAAAAAAAAAAGGGGACCAATGGCTAGTTTTTGGCAACCCATCACCCTCAAAAAAAAAAAAAAAAAAGGGGCCCAACCCAATACCTCTCAGAAGCCCATCAGCCCAGACTCCACCACCAACCCGGAGCCCTAACCCGATTCCCCCTTTAACCCTAATTTCCCCAAATCACGCCTCTGCACATTTCCCTTTCCTCTCTGACCCTATGCATCTTCACATTTCCTCTCTCAGCTCTATCACGCCGCACCCTACCTCTCTGCACCTGCCCGTTTTCTTCCTTTTTCGTCTCTGCATCATGCCGTGATAGGTGCCCTTCGCGCCTCTGCCAGCCACCTTGCGACAACTCTCTGCACGAGGACGTCTCTCTGTCCCTCTACCATGCCCAGGATTGGTGACCCCCATACGCGACAATTTACTCCTCCGGAGGATTACCGCGGCTGGGATCCCCTTTCTTGGGGTATCCGGTCTCTTCTGCGTCTATAAGATCAACTAATTGAAAAAAGGAGGAGAGGAGGAAATCAGGGAACCAGAGGGGAATTTTTGGAAATAGAGAGGAATTGATTTCTGGGAGAGCGATTTGGAGGCAATTTCCCGAGGGTTTTGAAGGAGAGAGCTCGACGGTTTTGGAAGGAGAGAAATCAAGAACGAAGTGGGCAGAAAACCGAGGACAAATTGAGGAAGAATTCTTGTACTCTTGGATTTCAGGTTTTAATTCTGTGAAATTTTTTGATTCTGATTTAATTATAGCTGTGTGTGTAAATATTGTCTAAGACCAGATTAGGTATTGTTGCTTCTTTTTTCCTTTTTCTTTCATTTAGTCTCTGTTTCGCCTCTTGACCTGAATCCATGAGGGGTTTGTTTGCGTAAATTGGTGATTCTGGGTTTGTTCCCAGTTATAGTGCTGCGTTACCTGTGATTTGGGTCTGGATTATATCTAATTCCACAAACCTGTGTGCATTTTGTCCGAGATTTGTTATCCTTTACTGGGATAGGGGTCTTTGTTTTCAAAATTGGTCTGGATTTTGGTTGGTCTACACGGAGTCCAGAATCTGTCAATCTCAAAGAGACAGTTTTACTTGGCTAACTCATAATCTACTTAGTTCGAAGGGTTGAGTCCAATCTGGTGTTGTTAATATGTTGGTTCTGATAATTGATTCTGGTAGGACACTTCAGTAGTCTGTTTTGGAATAATCTTGGTTTGATATTTATAATTCAGTTCAAAAGTGGGAATCCTGAGTTGGTTTCACAACATGCTGTTTTTAATCAGCCTTGAACCGTTTGATTTACTAGTTCATATCGTTAACCATGGATCTCATCATGCTGTTTAAAGGTTGATTTTAGACTAGTAATATTTGAAATACCTGGTACTCTTCAGCTTGAGTTTGCAATGGCTGGTGTTTTCCCATACGATTCTAATTTGTATGTGGTTTACCCATTTGATTATATGCATGTGAGCCTTTTGAATTAATGTGTACAAGTTTTATTGTCTGGCATGAGTCTCTTATCAATCTGTTGCGTATGACTTAGTTGTAAATTTGGGGATTCTGTGCTGTTTTAAGTCACTTCTATTTTCTCTTTAGTTAATTTTCATTATATTACATTTAAAAATAATAATAAAAATAAGAATAGAAGTAAAGAAAAATACTAAAAGAAGGGTGTGCATGGTCATAGGTGAAGAAGTTTCAAATCAAACATATTAGAAGTCTCCATCACCTAGAAGTTACTGTTGACCACTTGATGAACTAAAGGACTCCAAAGGTCCAAATGTGTGCATTCTTTTGTTCAAAGTGGGTTGAGTTTAGAAAGTCCAATCGGATTATTTTCAATCAGATAGGCTCCAAAGGCCTAGGTGGAAAAATTGGGTTTCAAAGGCTCATGGAATTAATCTTAAAAGTAAACCCTAAACTTTTTATCATCCAAGTTAGAGGGAAAAAGGGATCTCAAAAGGCTCAATTAAAATAAGGGTTCAACATTTATAAGTTAGTTTATGAATTTGAATTTCGATCCCAATGTTTTTATAAATTTGAATTTCAGTCCTCAATACTTTTAAAATTCAAACTCAGACCCCAATGCTTTTAAAATTCAAAATTGGACCCCAATACTTTTCAAAATTTAAATTCGATCCCAACATTTTCAAAAATACTATTTTGACCCCCAGACTTTACAAATTCTGAATTTTGCTATTCTGAGGTTTTTAAAAGATTTTCGAAATTCAACATTAGGGTTCCTTAAATCCTCTCAAACATTATGTGAGGAAATACTCTCCCATTTTGTTTAGCTATATGTGGAAATTCATTTTCCCATACTGTCTTCATCCGTTTGAACATTATATGGAGAATTACTCTCCTATTTTGTATAAGCTTTACGTGGAATCTCATATTCCCATATTGTCTTTACTTTCTCAAACATTATGCAGAGAATTAATATCTCATTTTGTTAGACTCTGTGGAAATCCAATTTCTCATATTGTCTTAATCCTATCCTTAGGCAAATTTTAATCAAATTAATCCGAACTACGTGGACCTTGATCCCTTAAGGGTACATAGGCACTTACACAGTAAGACAGGTCCATTTTTTCATTTCTTTATATTTCTCTAAAAATTAAAATAATAAAAGGGGTAATTCAAATAATAATAAATTTAAGCACAAACAATTTAGGGTAACCATCCTTATGGATGGATGTTGTGGGGTGCCTAACACTTTCCCAACACGTAATTAGACTCCCGAACCCATCCTCTGGTTTCAAAGGCCAGTTTTTGGTTTTAAAGGATCCCAATTATCTTTATAATTAATTGGTGGCGACTCCATTTTTTTCTCTGTTTTTATTTCCCTTTTGTTGCTTTAGGGTCACGACAATGCAATTTTCCCATCCGTCACGTTATGACAGTTTGGCGACTCCACTGGGGATTGTTGGGTAGATGAATTTAGGGTTCAGGTTTGTATGCTCTTCACACACAGTGCACCATACACGACCTCTGCACACACAGTTGGGCCCTATACCCAAGTCTGTGATAACCCCAGGCTAGAATTAGAGGTGGCGTAGTGATGCTCGGTGGGATTCATTCTCCAGAGTATTCATGAAAACCTCAGCTCAGATTGCTAACTCACTTACTCAGTTAACTACATGTGGAGGCCTAGTCCACCTGTGCAATTATACTGGCAAGTCGAGGTCTTCACTATTTCAATGGGGGCAGCCTGCTCTAAGACAATTCCATTAGGATCATAGACCTACCGCAAGGCCATTGCACTACTAAACTGACCGTAGAAACTGCCTTGCAGTAAAAGCTAGACCATTTAAGAGGAGCCCATTCGCCTTAAGTGTAACCCTAAATAACTGTAAACACCTGTTTTTCAGCCCTTACAGCCACTTTCTCTCCATGGTCCCCACTCACTTTCCTTTCTTTCTGCTACGTACTCTGCAGGAAAACGCACCAGCACACTCTCCTCACTAGCAACACCCCTGGCTTTCCTCTGCACCAGCATGCTCTTGCCTCTGCGCTCACACACATCACCCCTGCACACTCACCAGCAAGCCGAGGCTCCCATGCTCCACTTCCTCACGCACTCACGCGCACACCTATTACCTCCACTTCCTACTCCCCACTCCCTCTCTACCATGATTCTCGCTGCGCACCAGATTTGCGCCCCTGCAACAAAACTCTGTACCAGCAGCACCTATACCCAACTGTCACCTACAATGGTCCCCCTATCTCTGCACCATTTCCTCTCTTCCACACAGGTACCTTCGCTCCCTATTTTGCGCACAAGTCTTCCTGCACATAGAACATATCTCTGCCCCTCCCGCACATCTGATTTCTTTGTCTCTTCTACTCCATTACCCACCTTCCTCGGCTCCATCAAGCAAATAGCCGCGCACCCCGTACACCAACATGTCCCCTGCTTATGCGCCCTCTGGACAATGCATAGTAGCCCCATAGCAGACCAGTGATGCCTTCCCTCTGCAGCCATACCCGCAGCACGCCAGACCAAGAAGGATCCCCCTTTGATTTCACGCGCATGACTCTCACATCTCCCCTTGGTTCATGCTGATTCTGGCTATAAAAACAGAGGAGGAGGCTAAGCAAAAAAAGAGGGGATATTTTCTGGGTAGAAACAGTAAGCTACTGAGGTTGTTGCTTAGATATCTGAAGTTCTGGGAAGGAGGGAAGGCATTTTCTTCATTCTCAGATTGAAAGAGAATACACAGAAACTAGAGAGGTGGAATTTCTTGGCTTCTCGGGGAGCATACTGGGGAATCTCAAAAATTTATGAGGAGCTTTGTCAAGTGGCTATTATCCTGTGATTGAATCAAGAAAACTTCAAGGAGGTAAGTTTTTTCTTCTGTTGTTGCGTATGGTTTCCTCCAGCTTTTTATTTTTTATTTTTTTATTTTATTACTTTCTGTTATCATCATCCTTGGTTTTCTGGTTTGTAGATACTTTATCATAAAATTTTATTCATCCTCATTTTATTCATTTATTTAGTCATCGTCATCGTCATCGTCATCATCATCGTCATCGTCTTCATTTGTTCTAGCCCATCTTAATAGGCAAAGAGTGTTCAAGGCACTTTGAATAAAGGTTTAAGAGGATAATGGAAATAGATGAAGGTTTTCTCAAAGCTAAACTCAATTTCAAAATGCTTTTCATTGAAAAAAATATATTAAACAAACTCTTTTATGAATGACTTGGATTCCCTTTTTACTAAAAATATTTTTGAAATAATTAGGCTTCAAGGGTCCATTAGAAAAGATTGATTTCTCTCACTAATAATTAGGGTTTCAAAGGCCCATCAAACTAAAATTGGTTACCTTTTTTTTATTATTATTTTTTTAGAGCCCATTAAATCAAGATCTTTCAAGTCCATTATGTTTTGGATTCTAAGGGCCCATCACCAACGTTTTAATGAAGGTCTCAATGGCCTACTTAGGCAAATAAATCAAAAATGTTCTTAAAATTATAACATTTTGAACATCCTACTAAAAGTGATTCCAACGGTCACTCTAATTCCCTTGACTTTGGGTGAGGACTAAGTGTCTCCAAATTGTCATTTCCCTTAACTTTGGATAAGGACTAAGTGTCTCCACCTTGTCATTTCCCTTGGCTTTGGGTAAGGACTAAGTGTCTCCAAATTGTCATTTCCCTTGGCTTTGGGTGAGAACTAAGTGTCATTATCATTTCCCTTGACTTTAAGTGAGGACTAAGTGTCTCCACACTGTCATTCCCTTGACTTTGGGTAAGGATCCAGTGCCTCCACATTGTTCAATTCTTAGGCTTTGTGTGAGGACCCAGTGCCTTCGCATTATCCTAGTATTTTGACGATAGGTGAGAAGTAAGTGTCTCCACATTGTCATTCCCTTGACTTTGGGTAAGGATTCATTGCCTCCACATTGTTTACAGCTTATCCTAGGGAAACGATCATATATCCTCCCTAGTCATCACTTCATCTAATTATCTCAAACTACGTAAACCTTGATCCTTTTTAGGATAAGTAGGCACTTACTTAGTAAGACAGATCCGGTTCTTTCATCTTTCATCTTTTCATCATGTTAATAAAATGGATAATTAAAATTAAATTAAATAAAGCACAAACAACTCAGGGTAACCATCCTTAAGGATGGACGTTGTAGGGTGCCTAACACCTTCCCTACACATAATTAGACTCCCGAACCAATCCTCTGATTCTAAGGGCCAGTTTTTGGTTTTTTTTAGGATCTCAATTATCCTTATAATTAATTAGTAGCGACTCCGTTTTAATCTCTGTACGTTTTTTCCTTTTGTTGCCTCATGCTCATGACAGTGCCTGTTTACCGGCCGTCACGTTGTGACACCCCCACTCTGACAACCATAGATTTTGTCTTAATCTAACTTAAAGACCTATCCCCACCTCTCCTCCTCCTAACAACCTTGACTGCCTTATTTGCTACCAAAGCCATTTCTATAATTCGCCGACATACAATAAAAGCACTGTGAAAAACTAAAATTGTATTGCCTAGCATGCCACTTAAACTTGTGGAGACTAGAGAGAAGCTAAGTGAGAATCTTATAGATGGCGGAAACAAGGTCAATAAGGCAGAAGTCCTTAAATTTAATTGACTGACCCTTCCTAGGCACCAAAGCATTGAGTAGATATTTTGTTACTTCCTATCCTACCATCCTGTTAACACTCTAAAAAAACCCAGCATATGATCTCCATTAACATTTTCCTAACATTAAAAACAATGGGAAAAGACAATAGTAAACCCATCAAAGAACGGATCCCCTTCCCCCTATATCCCAAACTTCTCAAAGAAGCTCATCCAGTCATCCTCCTCAAAGAATTTTGTATTTAGAAGTATGGCTTCAATCCAAAACTTCAATAAGGGGCCTAGAGAATCCAAGTATAGAATCCTGAAAATTTTAGTTACCTCAGCAACGACCAATTTTTCGTCCTCTTAGTTGCCAGCTTGCTACTCTATTCATAACTAATGAAAGTAGATAACTAATTATTCAAAAATAAGCTAAAAGAAACAAAAACAATTAAGAATACATAAACAATTCATAGAAACACGTGTTTAGATCAATGAAGGCATTCATTCTCCAAATAACTATGGCAGTGGTAAAAAAAACGAAAAGAAAAATAAACAACTAAGTTAGATTAGCGTCACTCAAGCTACAAAGAAATCACAAGCGCAATCAGTCAAGTATATTTCAGAAATAGGAAAGAAAACCCATATTAGAACTAATAAAATCACCAATTTCAGCATATATGGACCCGTCAAAAAGGAGGAAAAAACAAATTTTCACTAGAGGGTTACCTTTTAATTTATTAAATGTGTTAGAAAGATTCCTCTTTTGGAGAGCAATTTGAAGGAAGTAGCAGTAGACCAATGATTGCGACTAGGGTTCCCTCCAGTTTTAAACCAAAACGCAGTAACCGAAGAGTAAAAGAGGAGAAAACGGCTTACTTGATCGAGTGATTCACCCAAAATTTGCATTCAAGTTTGAACAGAAACAGAGTATGCGATTGAGAGATTGAGCAAGAACTGGCCTGCGGGGAGAACGGGGAACCAGTGCCAACAAGGACTGAACTCAATGCATCATTCTTCAGCCCCCTGTTTTGTTTTTCTTTCGTATATGTGCCATTTGAATTAAATTTTGATTTGTTTGAGCAAACCATGCACTTAAATGAATTTATCAATCTTAACAAAAAGCAGATTAGCCTAGAGACGGGCTAGACAGCGAATTACGGATCTAGTTCGACTGCTAAAAAATATTTTTTTAATTTTTTAATTTATATACTATATATTAATAATTAATTAAATTAAATTAAATTAAATTAAATTAAATTAAATTAAAATTAAAATAATTAATTAATAAACATTAATATATTTCAAATATTATTAAATAATTTCATTTTAATTAAAATAAACTTATAATTTTTATAACATAATATTCAATAGTTAATATAATATCTCTAATCACAAAATAAAAATAAAAATAAATTTTAAAATTATAATAAAATATAAAACTAAAATAAGGTTTCGCTTTAAATAATTTAATTTTACGTTATAAATTTGTTTAAACATTAAGGTGATAAAAATAATAATAAAAGATATCTAAATAAAAATACAAAATATAAAGAATATAAATGGATTTGTGACTTTCTTCTCCTAATTTTCCCTTTCTCCCAAAGGTTTCTGACTTTCTTCTTCCACTCCCAAAGCTTCTCCCTTCTTCTTCCATGATTACATCTTCACAAGAAAATAAAATGGGACGGACCAGGGATCAACAGGCACACTACCTTCTTCAAATACAAAGATCATTATTTTTATCAGAAAATATTGTTTTATCAGGTAATGGAGACAATAAGATTCCTCTAACATTTCTCTGTTCTCAACATTTCCTTCCAGACTTCCTTCTTCTTCTCTGTTCTCTCAACATTTATCCTTCTTCCAGACTTCCTTCTTCTCAGTTCAAGCAACCATAATTGCCAGAGAATCCTTTGATGATGATTCCTTATTTTCTTCTTGTTATACCTAAACTTTGACTCAAAATGACGAGCTAAAAATTTAGAACAGTTTTACCTGTGTAAGTATACAGGTGTTGTAGTACCTAATAGGGTCGAATTCACAAGGATTAACTTATGTGATAAAAGAAAATAAACTTAAACAATGAAAATAAATTTTAAAAGGAACTGGCAATCAAATTGTGGAGGAAATTAATGGGATGAAGATTTTTAGAGTAACTGAATACGACTAAAATAAAATAAAATAATATGGATAATGACTAAGGTTTCAATGATCCATCTAATAATTTAGAATATTTTTACCAATTAATTTGCTTCAATTAAACTAGAATAATGATTCGGTCTAACTGGAAAATTTAACAATTAAAGCCAAGAAAATCAATCACTAAAGATTAAGCTTGAACTATTGATAATTAAAACATTCATAAACTAATTTGAATATCACAGAGATTTTTCAAGCATTAATTTATTCAGAAATCATAATGAATGAATAGAAATATATAGATAATCAAAAT
Organism: Ceratonia siliqua; assembly: GCA_034509205.1. NCBI lineage: Eukaryota > Viridiplantae > Streptophyta > Magnoliopsida > Fabales > Fabaceae > Ceratonia > Ceratonia siliqua. The sequence continues at coordinate 8,613 of JASKGM010071018.1, forward strand.
ATCTAATAATAAAAATTATTCAATTAATCAAATTCACAATATAAATTCTATTGTTGACCCAAAACAATATCTAAATTATTATACTTCACTTCTAACATTAGTACGAAAATTTAACCAACCATATTCATAACAAGAGTTATAGAAATCAAAAAAACATTCTCCATAATAAAATTAAAATAAAGCACAAATTGTAACACTCAAAAACTCCCTTTACAAGAGAAACCTCCTTCACGCTGCGTTGCTGTTGCTACACGACGGCTCCTTCCAATTGCCCAAAATGTCTTCTCACCCCCAGATTGTATTGTTGCTTCTTGTCCTTTGCATCCAATTCCCCTCCTTTCTTTCTAGTTCCAATCCCTTCCTTTTTCTTTCTTTTTCCACCTTTTTTTTTGCGATTCCTCTTTTACTTATTTCCTTTTTGGTTTCTTAATGGTCCACTCCACGTGGTCTTTCCTTTCCTTTCTTTTCTTCATTTTTCTTTTATTCTCCATTCAATTTCCTATTCTCATCAATTAATTTATTCCTAAACAAGAAATGACAAAATAAATAAAAAGTCTAATAAATAACAAAATTAGAGACAAACTAGCATAAATTTAAAGAGGAAAAGTGCGAAAAAACATGTATAGAAATTAAGCATATCAAATACCTCCCAACTTAAGATTTGCTAGGCCTCGAGAACAAAAAGAAGATAGAAAAGAAAAATTAAAACAAATAGAATAGGTTGATTTCTCACAACGATTGCCTCATGGATTGCATAAAAAAATTAATTCAAGGAAAAGTCTAAACATTGAACAAGTTTTTGGATTAATTCAAGAGTATGCATAGGTTTACAAGGAAACCTATGAGTGTATGCGTGAATAACCAAACTCAACTTGCTACTCTATATATTATTGACATGTGTTTTGATGATCCAACTATGTCTAGATTATTGGGAAAATATCAAGTGCAAAAAGGTTTTTAACAAGAGCTTAGATAGTTTTCAAAAGAAGAATTTTGTTAAGCAAAACATAGTACAAGGAAAGGTTTTCTTAAATGAGCAAGTGGTTTGATTTCTTAAGAAGAGCAAGTTAAGTTTTCTTAACATAACAAGTTAAGTTCTTCATGTAAGAATTCTCAAACAAGCAAGTATAAAGCTTTTCTTTATTGAAGTCTATAAGTAATTTCTTATGTGAGCAAGTAAGATGTTTTCTCAAATTTAAGAAATTTCTTATATGAGCAAATGAGCCTTTGAATATTAAAATATTATTTCTATTGCACTAGGTTCTTCAATAAAACACTTCAAAGACGCAAGTGCTATATGAAAAATGGGATGTGTTGTTTTCAAAAAGAAGAAACATTTTCTAGTGGCATTCTTTAAATAATACTATTTTATAAGGCCACTAACAAGATATATTATTTTATGTCTCATCTCTTGTAAAGCTTATTTTTAGGAAATCTATAAAAAGCAACATTTCAAGATGAACCAACTGTCCATGCATCAAAAGTTGTGTAAGAAAATGAAAGTGGATGTGTACCAACTCATTAAATTAGAAAAATCCATTTGCCCATCAAAATGATGATTTATATAGCTTGAAAATAATAGTTTGAGTTGGAACACGTCAAAGAGAAGTGATTGGTAGCACATGGAAATAAAGCTAAATGCAAGAAACAAAATAAAGTGCTACTCCATTAGAAAGTGAAGAAAATCAAATTCTCTCCCCTATCTACTCAATGTCAAGTCTATGACCAAGAGAAAGAAGAAATGGAGAAAAGAAAAATTGGAGACATTTCATATCAAGCCACAATTAAAATTATATTATAATGAACTTGGAAGACAATATGCTACAGAGGCAATAGAAATGTCCACGTGGCACTAAGAGATGAAGAAAAATGGATTAACTATATGAACACCCAACGATCAACATGTTGAAAAGCCAATTAAAGGAGACAAAGGCAAAAAGATATCCAGACAATTAATGCTCCGTAAAAAGTATTGTTGGCTTATTGAAAAATACATATCCAAAAGTACTGTTGTTATGAAAATATACTACTGCCCTTTTTGAAAAGTACAATTGGGATATAATTATTTTTTCATCTTTGCACATCTAATGTCTACTTATGCAGTATTCAAACATTAAAAGAAGAACCTATGAGCTGCTGCATCTTTAGACCAATGACTGGTAAAAAGCAATGGGAAATTTATAGACTGTATATGAAAGCTTTCGTGTAAAGCTCCAAGATCAGAGTTCAAATCCAAAGGAGCGTGCGTATCAGGAAAGAAGATCCTTGAGCTACTGTAATCTTGAAGAACTCCAAAGACCTACGGCTATTAAAGAGCAACGATCATCTTTAGCATGATAAATATACTGGAATATAATAGCTGAAGGAATTAAGGGAATATAATTTGTATAGAGAAAAAGACGAGAAGTTTGCTGAGCTTAACCAGTTGAGATACTTACTCCTTTAACACATATTTTGTTGTTTATCCTAAGGGAGTTCTTGAGCTTACTTGTGATTACTCAAATTATGTTTAGAGTTTACTAAGTTTCTAGTGAGAAAAATCTAGTGGTGAAATGTTTGCTAGATGAGCCCGTAAAATCTAGTGGTGTAAGGATTGCTATGTGAGCCTGTAAAATCTAGTGGTTGAGAAATTACCTAGGTGTGGGTTGTAAAAAGCTTCAAGCTTGATCCTTTACTTGTAATTATTGTAAACACCATATTTTATCCGGTCTTTTTTTTCTTTATTATTATTTTATCTTTAATTATTATTTATTAAGAAAATATAAACATTGAAAAGAAAACACAAAATTATAAATTGTAAAACTAAAAATATGAATGGGACTGCATTATTTTAACTTTATTTGAAAATCAGAAAATACAAAAGAAAAATTATAAATACAAAATAAAAAAAAAACCCCTTTAATCCATTGACTCAAATCAGCCCACCTTCACTTCTCTCTTATTTTATTCTGGCCCGATGACAACAAATCCATACTATCAAACCAGCCCATCCACTTAAGCCACAAATTAATCCAACCTTTTTTCACCAGATGACTCGACCCGTTACCCTTAAGCCAAAATCCCTTTGTCAAGTTTTTTGAACCCTAACCGCCCATCCACAATTTTTGGTTCTATGTTGTAGTCGCCCCCTCCCTTGTTTTCCCTTTGATTTCATTTCTTTCCTTTTTCCCTCCCATTTCATTTCTTTCCTTTTCCTTTTGATTCACGCCACCCATTTTGTCCATGCTTTTTTAAAAATTTCCAACAAAAATCATGGGATATCATCTCCCAAAAGGAAACCCTAAATTGATTTGCCATTTTGCTTCATTTCGAACACCGTATAAAAGAGGATTGGATTTGGGGAGCAGATTTTGATTTTCAGCTATAAAAATGATGCGGAATCGACGAGAAATGGGGAAGAGATCAAGAGACATAGTCAGAGGTTTTAGAATTGTTTGAGCAGTTTAGGGATTTCAGATCGAAGGGTTGCGTTTTGGTATTTATAGCAGGAATTCCGAGCCAAGAATAGCTTTGGGTGTCATTGAGTTGGTAGTTGTGTAATTCTCTTTCCCTGATAAAGGTTTTGTGATAATTTTGACTATTACAAGATGCTGGAAGTTTCAGTTCATGGGGGCTTATGCACAATGAATGTCTAGTAGGTTTCTCTAGAGATTTTTGTAAACTGATTTTAATTTAAACATGTGTATTATTTTGGATTTATGGAAATCTGATTGTATGACGAATTTAACTCCCTCATATTGTTTGGTTATTTCAGCTTCAATTCTTAGTATGTGTTTTGATTTGATCTACTGAAATTTAACATTTAGATATCTGCTACGTTTTCATTTCCAAGTTCTAGCTCAATTTTATCATAACCTGTGAGAGGGTGTCTTTGTTGTGGTAAGAAGATGAGCATTGGTTGATTAATATCCATCATTCCTTGTTACCCTACTGATTTATTTGTATCTAGATTAAGTTCTGAATATATGTTGGTAGTACGAACTGGTGTTAATTTCAATCGATTTGTAGGTTGTTAATTTATTAAGTTTGGTTCCAAGAATGATTTGAGTATGGACGAGCTGTGTTGTTATGAACTTTCACTGTTGATATCTATACATTGAATTCAATTCTTGGTGAGGTATAGGAGTTTTGGATGTTAACTTGATAGATATAATTGTCACCTTTTGATTTCTTTTTCTTTTTCTATTTATTTTTATACTTCTTCATTTTATTTATTGTTTTTCTTTTTCTTTTCTTTTTATTATTGTTGTGCTTTCTTTATTTTCACTTATGTCACTTGCATTTTTTTTTAATCTTCATACTTAAATTCTATTTTGTTTTTTGGTTCTTGTTTTGGATATTAACTTTAGTTGTAGAATCATCACCTTAATGGGAAAATTATTAGAAAAAGGCATTTAATAATGTTTCGAGCCCCAATGGCCATATTTAAATTAATTTAGGTTCTAAAGACCCACTTTAAATTAAATTTCTAATTTGCTTAGATAGGAAGCTCAATAGGCCCAAAGTAAGAACAAAGTTTTTTCTAAATTACTTCAAAAGTTGTTCCCATAGTAATTCCAATGGTCACTTTGCTTATTGACTTTGAGTGAGGACATGGTGCCTCCGCATTGTCTAAACTCTTTATTGGCTTTGGGGGAGGACCTAGTGCCTTCGCTTTGACCAAATTCTTTCTTGGCTTTGAGTGAGGATTCAGTACCTCCACATTGACAAAATTCTTTTCTTGGCTTTGGGTGAGGATTTGTTGCCTCTGCATTGACCAAATTTTCTGTTAGTTTTTGGTGAAGATTTGTTGCCTCTGCATTGTTCATCAGCTTTGGGTAGGGATTTAATACCTCTGAATTGTCTGAAATTCTTGACTTTGGGTGAGGATTTAATGCCTATTTCCTCCGACTTTGGTTAACGACTCGGTGCCTCCGCATTGTCTAATTTTTGCTCTAGGAAAGTAATCATACTTCTCACATAGTCAAACTCAGCATATTATTCTCAAACTACATGGACCCTAATCTTTATTGAGGAATGTAGGCACTTATTTAGTAATATAGGTTTAGTTCTTCAGCCTTTATTTTTTTTATTTGTGTTAACAAAAGGGGGAAATTAATTAAAATTAAGCATAAATGATCTAGGGTAACCATCATTAAGGTGGGCGTTGTGGAGTACTTAACACATTCCTCACGCGTAATTAGGCTCTCGAACTTGTCCTCTAGTTCCAAAGATTAGTGTTTGTTTTATTAAAAGGATGCTAATTATCCTTCTAATTAATTAGTGGCGACTCCATTATTTAATCTCTATGTTCTTTCTTTTTGTCACCTAATGTGACTTTCCTTTTCTAGCCATTCAGTTGTGATAATTTGGTGACTCCATTAGGGAATCTAGAGAGTCAAACCCTTTATGATTTGTTTATACTTTGTCTATGATTTGATTACCTCCACCTTTTGTTATTGTTCACTTCATTGTACTGTAATTAGTTACTTTATACCACTTTAGTAATCATATTCTAATAATTTACTACAATTATGTGTGTGATAGCTTAATTGCTTTCCATAATGACATACTTTGTTGGAACCCTAGGGTCGATGACATTAATTGCAATATACTATTTACACCCTAGGGTAGATGACAATAATTGGTTTTCCTTTGTTTGTTTGGGGTTTCTATTTTGGGTAATTATTAGGACTAAGGTTTGTATGCTCTTTACATACACTGTATACCATACACAACCTTTGCACACACATTTGGGCCCTATACTTTTATGGAAACCTCATATTAGAATTGGAGGTGGCGTAGTGATGCTTGGTGAGATTTATTCTTCAGGGCATTCATGAAAGCCTCAGCTCATATTGTTAACTCACTTATTTAGTTGACTGCATATAGAGGCTCAGTTCACCTATGTAATTATACTGGAAAGTCGAGATCCTCATTGTTTCAGAGGGAATAATCTGTTCTAAAAGACCATTCCATTAGGAATGTAGACCTACCATGAAACCAATCCACAGCTAAGTCGACCTTAAAAGCTACATTCTAGTTAGGGCCTTGATCGCTTAGGATAAGTCCCTTTACCCTAAGATTATCCTAAATAGGACAATCAAGAGCGTGCTCTTTCTCTTAATCACTTTCTCTCTCTCTCTCTCTCTCTCTCTCTCTCTCTCTCTCTCTTAATATTTAATTTATTTTTCTCATTTTCTTCCATATGTTGGCATCCTATTGTGAAAAGAAAGAAAGAAAGAGGAATGAGTTCTGCATAATTTTTGTTTTCGGCATGGCAATCCATATTTCTCATTACCATTATAGGAGTT